>OY292513.1:7181398-7482517 GCA_958496365.1 Subacronicta megacephala | reverse complement strand
AATAAAAAAAATCATTGTTACTGATGATTGAAGTTCTACAAATTTTGGACGTTTTATGCGAGCTGTTCGTCTTCGTTTTAAATGTTAAGATAAAGAGCGGGTGTGCTGAGTGAGAGGGCCTTCTAAAATTCTCTACTTGCAACTCCTGGCTTTGGATTTTCAGAGAGTGTATCACTGCCCGGTTAAAGCGACTATGACAAGGGACCACATATTACATGGGGGGTGGATAATGGACTCTGCTTACAGGGAAGATGAACGTGCTCGTGACACGACTCCTCATCACGTGTTACAATGAACGTTTTCCGGGATCCCTTTAATTCGCATAATTTTCCAATTCCTTACTTATTTTGGCATTACCATCTAGGCATAATAAATCGTTGTTTTTTTTAAATAAGGCATATTATTCATTTTTTTATTCTTTTTCAACTTAATGTCGTATTCGCCCGAAGGTGCAAAATAAGCAAACACAGCGTCATATGTTTTCGTAGATATAATAGAGTTCAATATCCCAACAATTTCGACAGAGATAATGGAGACACAAACTGGAGAGATGAAATTTCTAAATTGGCGTCAAAAATCGTTTAGAAAGCCTTCAATTTAATCGCCTGGGGAGTTTAGATGACTTTGGAATATTGTTGGATGTAACTTGTAGTATAGATAAAAGGTTAAAAGGATGTGGACAATAATGCGTCAAAAGAAAGAGCTCATACTTAAAAAAATATAATGAGATGGCCAAGAGGGTGATCCAAACAATTATCTGCAGTTACATGGACGACAAGCAAACTAATTAGCAGACTAGCAGACAAATTTTGTGTCGGCGCTAAATTATTTTTTTAAATATGAACTTCATTGTTTGTTACTCAAGATAAATCATGCTAAGTCTAAACAGGTTTATTTTATTTAACACCTTTCCTTTTATTGTAGGTTTAATGTTTTCTTGAAAAGTTTTTATCTTTTAATTTTTGTGGCTAAAATCTACTTTCTTACCGAGATCTAAAGTCTAAAAAACCCTAATTGGTAATTTAATGGCTAATTTGGTAAAAAACGAAGCAGCTGCTGTCAGTCATTGAAAATCTCCCTCAACTACCTTCCATCTCCATCATTAGATCGATTCCAAGTCTCCGTAATATTGTAGTGTGATCAGAACTACTTATTGGTATAATAAATATATGTAGAGTCTTACGACTAGCTACTTACTGAGTCTCGAAAGCTTGAATGCGTCTGCAGTATTGATGACGTCCACGTACGCCTGTAACTCCAAGCGACGGCTGCTAATGTTCTGATTGTGGATCGTCATTGCGTACTTGAAGACATTTTGGATCTCCTCAGTGTTCTGGTCGAATATCGCACCTGAAAAAATATTTTTTTGAAAACTACCCCGAGAATTGTAGTAAGGTTTGTATTTTTTATTTTTTTGTTAACGACGGTTGGTTTGCAATTTGGCAGATTAATTTACTATAAAGAGGATTTTTTACTATAATGGGTTTCTGTATCACCTACCGATTTCTATTATGAAGTTAAGTTTGTTAGTTTATTAAAAGACGACTTATAAAAACCGAATGAGATTATAATTTTCAAACAACTTAGTTATCAACAAAAGAATTTCAGGCATGTGCTACAAGTTCTGTAAACCTTTAATACTTGAGAATTTGCGCCTTTTCATAGATGTCATGTCTCACAATAGTACAATTTGAAAAAAATATAAAACTATATTTATTCCCCTTCCTGCATGAATAAATCTATCACATTCATGTTAAAAATTGTTTCCAATACCTCTATATTTTTAAATAAAAATGTGTAGTTTTAAACAATGTGAAATCCGGATTCTCGATTCTATGTTATAATGTTTACTACAGCGTTAAAAAAATAAATCGTCGACCTGTGTACCGACACAATCCGCGTCGATAGTTTATGCCAACCATGGCAGGTGGCCTACCTATCGCTGTTCCCACGGTATTATACACGTTTGATTTTATTGCGAAAGGGATTTTCACTGTCGATTATGTACTACTTACTAACTATAGTCCGATTTCATCCCAAAGGTCTTTCTTAACGGCTTGGCCGAATATAAATAATAAGTTCGAATAGCAAGCGGACTACTGGGCAGAATAGGAAACGTTACTCCTATTTGACAAACAAATACATATGATGCATATTTTTATGGTGGTAAGCACTTTTTGAGTTGGTAACAATTATTAATCAGTCTTTAATTTGCCTTTAAACTACGTAGTAGTAAGATATTACATTACGTAAATTTTCAATGGTCTTAGATTGAAACTAATATATTGATAGGAGACGATTGACCTTTTTTTAACTCACTTGCCTCATCCGTTGATTCCTTAAATAACTTCAAGTAAAAGCAGACATAATTGTCAATGACAAATAAAATTATTCTCATAGCCGCATAGCTTATTTTAGCACTCAGCAATAAAAAAAAAATGTTTTAAAAATCTCTCAGAAGTATAAAATGAAAGAATTAGAAAAATATTTTTATTTGTATGGTCATATAGTGCTTTATCTTTACTGGAAGTGGCCACCGGATTGGGTAAATGCGGTAAAAAATATACACACACATAGCAGTATCACAGTAGGCAACTTTTGGCAGGTTTCCCTTTAGTAACACGATCGTCCGCCACGCAGGGAGGCACAAATATTTTTTCAGCGCACACATTGTACTCATCCAAGCGCTTGTATGCGAAGCAAACCGTCTAATTTGAAAATTCTACAGCGGGCAGCTATTCATAAAACCTTTATATCTTGCACAAACAATTTAAAGTCTAACATAATATTCACTTACACTCCAAAATTTACGACACTTTAAGGCACATTCTAAGATTCTAGCTGATATCAAAGATAATATAATATATAAAATCGCGTCCGCTATAAATCGCTGCCATTGCAAACAAGAAACGGAACACTTCATTGGACATCTTTATCGGTGCTATAGTGAAAAAGCGAGAACACCCGTATTCTGAAAGCGTCATCCGCTTGATATATGATTGCTGACCGAAACGTTTATCTGAATCACTGAAGCCACAGCTCACTGGCTCTTTTACTGCCGGAACACGCAAGCCGAGCTTGCTTTAGATGCCCGCATAGTTACTATCACTATGTTTTTTTTCACTTCCAGCAGTCAGACCTTATTTCCTAAGAGCCATTTTGAGATTCCATTTCGAACAATAATTCTTCCATTTGCAATGTATTTTTTTTTCTTTATTAGTTTAGTTTGGAATGTTATTGAATCAACTCTTATAGAGTATACCTACTTAATTAAAATGCTAAAATGTTATATAGGTACCTACTACTAGAATAATATTTATGTAACTAGTAACATGTTAAATTATTATAAACGGTTCATAAAACATAAAGTAGCCCCGGTTGTCTAACCACTAAAGCCATTATTTTAAAAGTTTAGCATATTTTTAAAACAACTGCAATATTTTTTGCTTACCTTTTCAAACAGAATCTGTTTATACTGGAAAGTGTCTTACCTGGTTCTGCGACTATAACTTCATTAAAAGAAGATTAAAAGAAACTTTTTCACCGCTGCGCCGCAAAAGTGTTCTAAACCTCGGACGGGCTATGTTACAACGCCTGGGATTTTATGAAACGATAATAGCCACTGCAATATTACAACGGTGGTTTTATTTTTATTTATGTAGTCGAGAATAACTAGTGAATTCGTATTAGCCGCATTTTATGGTAAGTCTACACTGTTTGAACATTAGCGTGTACACGTTTAAAAAAAGTAAAAGATAGTAAGTATGTACAGTAGTACATACATACTGTTTTTTACTTTTTGTATAATAATGGATCCAAATAAGTTAGAATAAGACAGCATCATTTTTTTTTTGTGATAGATCGAAGTATGCAGAAACATGGAAACCTAATAATGTATTTTTTTTATCCTGCACCATTATTGGATTTTATATAATTTATTAAACCTCCCTTGAAACATAAATAGATAAGTGTAGCAGGCAGTGTTCAATCCTAACCCAAATAGGAACAAACGTGTTATTTAAAAAACACTTTTTTTTATATTGTATTCTGCATACGGACTGTCTCATTAGAAGGGGTCGTTAGCTATATCCGTTCCATCACTTGCATATTACTATCTTAAGACCTCAGTAAGTTTAGTCTCATGTATCCAGTACTAAGGTGCTTTATACCTATTGAAAAATCAATCAAATTATATAGAATCAATCAATAAAATTACATATAAATTAATAGGGCTAACGAGAATAATACTATTATAATGCATTGTTCATGATAGATTTTCTTGCGCAGTCTTTTATTACAATAACGTCTCATATTTGACCTTTTTGCGAGCAATATGGATCAGTAGAATCTTATTTGGATTGTAATATTAACAGACATTTAGGCTTTAGTACGAAAATCCTGAATTTATTGACGAGCGCGGTGTGTTTCAATTTGCAACATTATAATACAGTCCTATAAAATACATCGTACTCGTAAATCTCGGTGAAGTTGAAGCTTTCATGTCGATTGCATTTACAAACTAGAAACCTATACTAGGTTTCTAGTATCACGGGTGCCAGGTCACCCGCCTCTTTGCACTCTTAACAATAAAGAGAGAAAGAAAACATAGTAGGTACCCATGTATATTGACTGAAGGCTCAACAACTGTTGAATTAGGATTATGGAATAAAATTGATGGATTAAATAGTCTAGGAACAAATACTGTATACCGCAAACTGTGATATCAAAAATTGAGGAGAATACACAATTTTCATTAATTTGTAGCTGTGAACTGTGATTCACGGCGTAGCCGGCGCCAACTGACGGCCAATTTTGATAATTAAAAAGGATTCTGGTAATTCTCAATATTTAAAATATCAACTCCGTGTCAATTTTCCACCCCTTTACAATTAATAAAAAAAAAAGAAAAGACCGGGTATATCTCTCGGGTCTTCGGTTTAGGGTGCTCCTAAACCAAAGATCAGGTGGAGGTAATTGAAGGAGGTTAGTGAACGTAGATGAAGCGAAAGTGGTGTGGCAGGATCGTAACCAGTGGAAACATATAGTGTCTGCCTTCGCCCGCTTAGGATCTCTGTTATCCCGCGGAATAATAAAAAGCCTATAAACAGCGGTTATACATTTTTACGTGGCTATTTGAACAATCGAAGTAAGAAGGGGAATATTTTCTAGCCTTCAGGAATTAAAAGCACAGTAATAAGAAATAATATCCTGGCGGCAAGTCAAGATACCATATATAAAAAGCGAGGGTTCGTTGGTTCAAATTAAAGACGCATAGTAAATTTTTTTCACTGAATAAGAAAAAAAAACTTACTAAACGTCGTAATTAGTCTTAATTGTCGGAGCCATTATTTCGTTTCTCTAAGTGAGTGACGATTAAAAATGGCGAGCCTTTTGCATTCTTCGTACGAACCTGTTGATACCAAACTGTATCTAGACCATGGATGAAAAGAAAAAGAAAACAATTGCCTCTTGTGTCTTATATTTGTATCCACTACACGTAGAAATAAAATGTATGTTCGTACAGAGTATGATAGGCTTGGCTTATTCAGATGTAACTATTTTATCTGTGCTACTCGAAGCTCGCTACTGCCTGCGCCGCAGCTGTGCAGCGGAGTGTGAAGTATTGATAGATACACGTTTGACGTCGGCTGTTCCCACTTATATTGCACACACTATACTAGGGTACTACAAACTCCATGCCCCAGTTGCGCTTTTTATACACCGGCAATTGTGTCTGGCGGTTATCACCTACGGTTTATGATTAGATTTAGACAGGATAACTCGTTGGAGTAATCTGAAGATTGCCAATAAAAAATTTTCACCAAATCGGTCCAGCCGTTTAGGAGTCTATAAAGAACATACAAACACACACATATTTTTTTATATAGAGGACATAATACGTAACCACCTTCCTTCTTGAGTTCTTTGCCGTTTAGGACTAGGCGACGAGATAGTTCCACAGAAATTCTAAACAAAAAATAATAAAGACGACTTCAAAAACTTAATTAAGATTTTTTTGTCCAAAACTATCCTTTTTCCAAGGTAATATGCATAAATTCCTTTTGAATTTTTCGCTATATGTTTGCGAAAATTTGAAGTTCGATAAGTATGTAAGAAGAATTCGTGCGGCAACCATATTCCACACTTCTACATTAATTGTAGGACTCTGATCGATTCTTTATACGTAGGTAAATACTTCAGTAAAAACACTATGAAATTATTAATTATGAAATCACTCTCAAGTATTTTATTAAAGTGTATCTAGCTCTTCAAAGCGCACGCAGTGAACAAATTTTATACTGGGTAATACTAATTAATTTAATGTACTGTGCTTACGTTATATTAATTACCTTCGCACTTAATATCCAATTATAATATATGATGTGATAAATGTTTGCTTATATATATATTATAACTATACATATAAAATGCTTTGTACTGAATGACTGCCTGACTGACTGACGGAACAACGCGCAGTCCAAACCGCTGATCGTAGAGACATTAAACTTGGAGGGTGTATTCTTTGTATGACGTAGGCATCCGATAAGAAAGGAATTTCAGGAATTCTACCCCTAAGAGGGTGCAAAAGGGAAGCAAAGTTTGTATGGGACAACGTGATTCTTTGGTCCAATCTACTTCAAATTTTGCATAAACATTCTCTAACAGAATTGATGGAAGACGTGTTTCGTATTTTATTGAAATTCATACCCTAACGGAGTTAAAAAGAGGTAAAAAGTTATTTTCGGGGTGATTTGCTTCGATGTTGATATCAATCCTCCTTACTTAGTGCTTTTGATTTAAATTATATTTTTATTTTGACACATTTGACACATTGTTGAAGGTCATTCCGATTTATTTCAAAAAGCTTGAACTCATATAAAAATAAGAATCATTCCTTTTTAAAAAAACATGTAAAATACAAATATAAAAGAATATTTAAATCGGATCAGCATTCGAAATTTAAACTTCGATATTTGAATGAAAAACTTACCTTATACCTTGATTTTCTTTGGAAAATTCCGTGGAAATCTCTTAGAATACCTGCTTAGCGAATATTTGCGATTACTGTATAATTTGTTTTGAAGTTCATTTTCACTATTTCATTAGAATATTTTGAGTGTAGTTAATTTAATTTCTTTTTTATTTGTTGTTATTATATAATTAAATAAGATTCTTTGTGTTTGATTTGTAGTGTATATAATATAGTTTTCTTTTTGTTTTAATATAGATATTTAAGTAGGTAGTATTTTGTCTTGGAAGTTTAATTTAGTGTGTATTGTTTTTCGCAACTTTCTTACATTTACAAATTTGTCTTTGTCTATTTTTAAAAATGGGAGCAGGTTTGATTATTATCAATGGGAAATCAATAAACCTAACTATTAATTGCTTTCGAATCCTAGAATGCCCTAAATCTTTGCAAGATATTATGAATAATAATTGTCGAATGGGAGGGGTTACTGAATTGTTAGCAGGCGATTTCCGACAGACTTTACCAGTAGTGCCTAAAGGAACGCGACCGGACGAAGTTAAAGTGTGCGTTAAGCGGTCTTATTTGTGGCCTGCAGTGAAAAAACTGAGCCTTACGAAAAATATGAGAGTCCATCTGAGGGGAGATGTTACTGCCAGACAATTCTCAGACCTGTTGCTTGAAATTGGAAATCGTGATTTCCCGGAACTGGATCAAAATATAATTCTCCCTACAGAGTTAGGTACAATTGTTTCCACTGTAGAAGACCTTATAGCTAAAATTTACCCAAACATTAATAATATTCACAATAAATCTGCAGAATGGTTATGCGAGCGTGCCATCCTAGCACCAAAAAACGAACAAGACTCAATGATAAATGAAATGCTTTTGAGATCATTCGGAGTGGTTGAATATCAATACAAATCCGTCGACTCAGTGATAAACACCGATGATGCCATTCATTATCCGGTCGAGTTCCTGAATACACTGAAGCCTCCCAACTCATATATTAAAATTGAAAGTTGGCGCGCCTATTATGTTTCTGCATAATATAAATCCACCAAACCTATGCAATGGCACCAGATTGCAAATGAAAACATTGTATCGCAATGTAATCGAGGCAACTATAGGTACTGACCGGTTGTTCTGAAGGAGAGTCTGTATTTATTCCCCTAACAATGATTTCCCTAACACCATCAAATTACCCCTTCGAATTCAAGAGTCTAGTTTCCCATAAAAGTCTGCTTCGCAATAACCATCAAAAAAGCTCAAGGTCAAACTCTTAAGGTAGCTGGAGTAGACTTGAGAGAGAGCTTCTCCCACGGACAGTTGTACATCACAAATAAAAAAATCATTCAACTATTGAACAATGGCCTTTTAAATACTTTTGGATTAATTTTAGGCTATAATCTTCTACTTTGATTACCTTTTTCTTCCAACTTACTTTCCATTTGCTTCTTTGTTAGTTTTATATCGTTCTTAAAGTATGTATATACGCTACCTCTATTAATGGGTCCCAAATTACATGCAATCTCGCTATCCTTTTTTTAATGATAATGATTTCAAAATAAATGGTAAAATAAGAGTGAAAAAAAATTAGGAAAACTGTAGGTTCAATAAAATGTCCTCATCATTCTTTTGAAGATTGAGTTAGTTGAACTAATAGGTGAAGCTTTCAGAAAATCAAAGAAAAGCAAAAAAACTCACTCACTTTTCATAATACTTTAGCTGTAACACTTTCTGAGATAGCTAAGGTTAGTCTGGACTTTATTACTCCTGGGAAATTGTTTATAAGCTGTCCGTCGATTTAATACGAAGATATTAATCCATCATAGTAAAGGCGGAGATTATATTAATTCTTCTTTGATAAAGGTAGAACTGACACGGATGTATTATTAACTACTGAATGCTTTTTGCTGTGAAAAATAAAAGATTTTACGTATCTGAAACACTGTAGAACTAAAAGTATAGGGAATAATTTGTTACGAGAAAAATAAGGTCATTTTACATTAATCGTATACATCTAATAAGTATTTATGGATGAATATGCAAAGAAATAAATTTCATCACCATTTGATCACCTCACGAATTAAAAAAAAATGCTCTTTGACCAACACTTGGCATTTATTATTATTATACCAATATCGTACGCCGAAGCTAAAGCAGGCGCTTTTTATCCTTCTACAACACAGAACATAGAAAGCCCGCAGCCTGTGTGCACGGATGATTACATTTGAATATGGAATACTTACTTTTTTTAATTTGTTGGTAGATCAGATTGCTTCCGGCAAAGCGCCACGAAAAGAATCTACTAAATAAGTTCCATGAACTGAATAGTCTAGGTAGCAATCAGTGTGGTAAAAGAGTAGTTATATAGTTAAGACATGTTTCGTGACACTTTTATGATTTCTATGAGTACAAAGAAAAACAATATTTAAGGAAAATTTAAATGGATAGGAACAAGCTAATTATGAAACTTAAATGACCATTGATAACCAATCTTTTCGCCTTAACGCAATATACAATTTTTATTTATCTTATATATAAAATTCTCGTGTCACACTGTTTGTTACCATACTCCTCCGAAGCGGCTTGACCGATTACTATGAAATTTTATATGCATATTCAGTAGGTTTTTCGAATCGGCTATCTATTTTTCATACCCCTAAGTGATAACGGTTGTCCAACTCTATAATTATTTTTTTATGGTCTATTAATTATTTTTTTTATAATGTGGCATTAAAAAATACATACACAAGAATCGTATACCTACACCATGCGGGTGAAGCCGCAGGCGGACAGATAGTTGTTTTTCTAAAATTATTAGTCTTTAATACATTATACGATTATGACAGTAAGAATTGCAACAGCAACTATAAATTATTCACGACTGAGTAAATACTAAAACTTTTCCTTAAAAATAGTTATCGTAGCAGATAGCAGCGTAAAATCGATCAAAATTGAAAATTGGCACTACTATCTATAACAAATACGATTAAGTACCTATAATATTTCTTTCTTTTTTTTTACTCATATAATATTACTGTGGAAATTATCACCATATTAGGTGTTAATACACTTAAATAGGTGTACCACTACTTAGTTTTTATGATGCCTGCTTTGCTCTGGACTCGGTATTAGGTTTGCCCAGCATAGTGGAAACAAAAGAGAGTCCGTTCTCCTATGTCTTCACGGGCGGAGATTGTTCCGTGACATTTTTTAACTCTACTATTTTATTTCATAATTTATTAGTGTTTAATAAACAACCTATATAACTTCACATACAAACTGTTCAAAATGATCTGAACTACCAAGCAAATTAAACCTTTTCTCAACGATACAAAGTATGTTTTAGAATTAACAGGGCTGTCATTGAATAATGTTTTTTTATGTATATTAATAGAAAACCTAGATTATATCTGATAACTTCATCGATCGCTATGTATCAACTTTTGGAATTATTTCAGTTCCTGAAGGTACAGGTAACTAAAATAAATATAAAATCTATTACTCAAGTAGACTCTTCACAGATTGAAACAGCTGATGATTTTAGATAAAACCTTCAATGTGGCCAATAGAATGGCTAATGTTTTGGGGCAAAAAGCTTTCATTGTGCCTAATGGCAACTTTTAAGGTTAATTGGAGGAGTTATCTATTGAATGACCTATCTAAAGTCTTTTGTATAATCTAGAAGGTCATTATTGTAGGAAAATCGTCATTATAAAAAAAGGATTGTATATACACTTAATCTTATTTAATATTTGAAATGTTATGTTTCTATGGTATTCGTTTCAAGCTCATTAAATCTTACTTCGATTACCAAAATGGTTGCAAATATCAGTTTAATAGAACTACCCAAAATTATCAGACTCTATAGTTAATACTGGATTAAAGGACTAATTTAATAGTTGTAACACGTGTACGTACCATAATTGCATGCGTGGCAAGAATTTAACATTTAATATATTTTATATGACCTTAAATATAATAACGTGAAGAATTCTCATGTAAGCCGCTGGCTTCAGTCCAATTTTCTTGGAGCGGGACCAACTCTATAGAAGTTATAAAATCATCTACTCCCTAATAAACCTGGATTACTGAACAACATGTTTATGATTTAATTTCGTTTATTAGAAAACGTAAGCTGCTGAGGAAAAGTTACGTTGAAGTTAAGACACTAAGGGACGACGTGTTGTTAAAATTATGATGCAGGAAGTTAATGACAATTTCATATTTGACTTTGACTCTGAATAGTTACTTTAATTTTAGTTGTCTTGTACTCGCAAAATGAGCTGACCTCTCATTATACGGAAAACTTATACAATCCTTATATAACATGTTTGTGTTCTTAGAGTAATCTCTCCAACTTTCTCTAAGTTGTCTATTTATAGAGAACTTTGTGGCCTTTCTTCGACTTCCTCTGCTGTCCCACGCATGCTTAACGTACTTCTGATTCACTCCAACTCTCCAACGCTATGCTATGTGGAACATTCATAAGTTCGATTTAGATACGCAAACGTTATTACCTAAGAGAGCTCTTAGAACTTTGAGATAGTTAGAATCTTGAAATATACATTTTCCGACAATTCTCATCGTACCCAAAAATCCGTCAACGTCAGTATCTAAGCGAAAAAGATTTGAAGTCGATGTTCTAAAACCCAATCTTAAAAGACTACACGCATATTCACCTAGCTATTAATATATGTAATTACAAACCCAATATTATCCGACGGCGGCTGCATAACACTTACGAGACACTTATCAGCTTCACTATAGTCAGTTGCGAGTTTTTTCAATATTTTCTATTATTACATTTATTTATATTTTATTATATACAGGGTCGCCAGAGAAGTGAAGTCCAAAAAGATTTAGATACTCTTTATCGAGGTGCAATATGGAAGTGAAGATGAACGTTTTGATGCTTTTTTTATTTTCAACCAAGATATATTTTGCTTTTTTCACTTAAATAACAAAAATTTGAATCGTTTATAATATTCTCATGATAGGATTTATAAAAACCAACAACTTTCAGTACCTACTTATAAACAAAAAATAATGTAGGTATTAATGTAGAAATAGAATTGAGTATAGTTAAAAATAGAAAATATAAGATTTTGAGAAAATGTATGATACTATAAAATCTATTATTATTACGGAAAGGTCACGGTTTCAGATTAGGTTGATGCTCAATAAAACACTACATAAAAATTTTATAAGAAGTATTTACGCGTTAAAGGACCATTACTATGTGTTATTGAAGATATGACGCGACATCCGAAATGAAGATACATAGTTTTTTCCTTATTTCAAGCTGTTTCCTGTAAAATATGTCAGTGCAACTGCTCACTGTTACCTAGACGGGAGCAACCGGAGATAATATGTCAGTCAGATAGACTTTCCCAGAAGGTGACCTGCTCGACATTATGTCAAATGTCATCCTTCGCGATATAATTCCGGTAGTTGTTTGTCATCATAACTTTGTACAACACGATATGCTTGACCTCAGTGGTCATAACTGAATAGGACCTTGTAACCAGCAATTAATTTCACATGGACCCGTTCATGCAGCACATTTATTTCGTACTACCCCATGAATTATGTTTCGATATAATATATTAGGTAGGTATATCAACATTTAAAATTTTGTTCAATTAATTAGCTGAGCTAGCCACCATTGGTGAAATAAATTAAATTCATTTAATTTACCCAATGTATTTTAGGTATAAGGCAACTTTAGTTCTTGAAACTAAATTTAGAATCCTTTTAAGTTTTGTGGAAGGAGTTTTCATTCACCCATAACTGCTTAGTGATGTACAAACGGCTACGGATGGTCATCGACAATGTGACGTTTTATTTTTTTAAATGACTTTTATGACATTGTACAGAAAAATTATATATTAGACCGGACCCTAAATCTTCGTTCACAATTAAATTAAGAGAATTGTTATTGATATTATTTAAGTTGTTACATATTTTATTGAGATAATGAACATGGAACATATTTTCGTTTACTAATAAAATCCTAGAAGCAATAGATATGTAGCATAGCAGTTAGTACGGATTGAGTTATTACGGAAACATCACTTAAGAAACAAAATCGGGTTAGTTACATCATTTATAACTCAAGAACAACTGAACCCATTTTTATGATCTTGCATTTGTTGGATTAACACCGCCCTAAATAGCAGAAAGCAGAAAGATCTGCTAGCATTTTAACAAAATGTTAGACTTGACTTGTAATCAAACTAAAGTCAAGAAATTTGTACTTAATATTAATAAAGTAAAAACCGATAAGGATAAGAGTATTATTTAATTTATATACATCGTCAATTTTGTTACTTAACTTTAGAATAATTATGTAATAAACGCTTTTAAATTTTAATTAGTGCTGTAATGTGCACCTAGACTAAAGCTTCGCTCTTTATAAACGAGGTATGAGAACTGAATAATTAATGTTCTTCTAAGAGCCCTTCAGTAAATATATAATGTGCTTATATTAAACTGTAATGAAATATTGTAGTAGGTACCAAGTAGTTGAGTTCCAGGCCATGAATCTGGTAATGAGCCAAATGTATGATAATTACGTATTAACACGCCCTAAGTAAACATGATGATCTAATTGAACCCAGTTTTTTTAATGACATCTTATGGTATGATCATGATGATAAAAAGCAGTGATAGCCAAGTGGTATGACCATTGGACTGCCAACTCAAAGGTCTCTAGTTCGAATCCAAGGCACGCACCTCTGACTTTTCGAAGACATGTGCGTATTAATAATTAATTATCACGCGCTTAAAACGGTGAAGGAAAACATCGTGAGGAAACCTGCATGCCTGAGAGATTTTCTTGATGGCGTGTGAAGTCTGCCAACCCGCAGTAGGCTAGCGTGGTGGACTATAGCCTATTCCCTCACATATTGAGAGGAGACCCGTGCCCAGCAGTGGGACAATGTAATGGGTTCATGATACTTATGGTATGATTAATATAATTATTGATGATGGCAATTTTAGTCTTGATTTAATAATAATACTACTGCAAAACAACTACCCATAAATTATTGGTATTCTTTGTTAGTACCTATGACCTTTAAACTACAGTTCAAAACAACTTACTACTATCAACGTGGTATGGTAGTGAACAACTAAGTAGGTCTGTATACGTTTACAAACAATAAATATTATATATATGTAATTACAAGCTTTATTTTAAAAAACCTGAACTAAAAAGTAGAATATTTTACACATTGTATAAAATATGTAATATACTTAATTATAATTTTTTAAAAGCTTGACGCACTAAAGTATAATAGTTTACACGTATTACGGATAGCGCCACAAGCATTTTTATTTTTAATTAAAATTTTACGGTAACGTTAACGGTAGCGTTTTACTTTTATTTATTTTAAATCTGTGAAAAACGGTAAAATGTTATCAAGATTTTATTGATTTTTCAGATTATACTTTTAATAATACTTAAATACTCAGATAAAATTCGTGTAAATATTGGGATTGAAGCGACATTATACGGTTATCAATAAAAATAATCGCTTCTAAATTCTTATTCGGTCGTTGCAGGAGCTGCTATAAATCAATACTGCTATTCAAAACAACAGCAGACCAACACTGGTTTTCCTACAGCGAGCGCTCTTTAGAAAATACTGGGTTGCTATCCTCTTTATCTGCGCCCATTGCAGTGTCTGGAACGCAGGTGCAGCCCAGTCTACGGGAGCATGAAACGAACTATTCGAGTCAGGTAATTACGACAAGTTCCTCTCCAAATATTGCGTCAGTTTAAAGTGGACTTCTTGAAAAGGACGCTGCGCTTTATTTTATAAAGTTACTTGTATTCTGTTTATCAATCTTTTTGTATTTAAACTTTTACTTTTACATATGAATTTGTTTGCAGTTTGTAGTAGTATATAGGTAATCAATATAAATATAATTTTTGTTAGCAAAACGTTAAATACCAAAATTGTTCTTAGAAAAAAGGAACCTTACATTGACGTTTACTAAAATAAAATATTTGTCATAATGATTCTTTGCCGATACGATTAAAAGCAGGCAATTCCTACAATCATGCATGCTTAATAGTTATTATTCATTTGCAGAATGACTCAATAATGATAATAAAATCGTTCAAAATCAATCAGTGGTTGTTGTTGGCTATATAACTTAGAAAGTAATTAGTAACGCAAATAGCGCAGCATAATGTTCCCGTTAATAAATTAAGTTTAAGTACTTTCTATTCAATTTTGTATAAAAGGTTCTAAAAACATAAAAACTGCTGTCCCCATTGAGTTACAGGAATGAAGGCTTCGACATGTCGCTTTATTGGAACAAAACGAAGTTATTTAAAAAATGCGGCTGAAAAGTGTTCACCCCTACCAAACGCCGCAGCTGGTTCGAGGGAGCGAGACAACGGCGGCGGGTTGGAAAGAGAAAATCGATTCGCTTACATGATAATTTCGTGAAAGCATGTTGAAGCGAGATGAAAGGAAAACATGTTAATATTTACTATATATAATAAAAATTGAAGTTACACTTCTTAATTAAGGAAAAATACAGCATAAATTAGAAAATATAAAATACATATCTATACAAAAACTAATCATGCCGTTATAATTAAGTGAATCCAGTGAAAAGAAAATTAAAACTTGACAAAATTATGTATGTGCTTGATAGAACTTACCAACAGCTATTTTTTCAACTGCAAAAGGCTGGGCTGACGAAATCACAACGTTTAACAACAAAAAACCGGTATAACGCGTAGCGTAGCAAGTATTAAACACCATTTTCGGGTACGAGCCGTCTTCGATCGGCGATTTCGAAATGTGTATAATTACATAGTATAGGTACGATATTTAAAAGGTTTTAGTTATTGTGTTGAATATTGTGGGTAATATAAAGCGATAAAGTGTCGGGATGCTGTGTGCAAACCTGAGACTTAGGGGCGACTGATGGCGGACGAGTGTGGCATGGGACGCAGGGGCCCCTCCCACTTCGCCGAGTGCGCTCTCACTTACTCGTCTGGTGCGTATTCCGATATCCTAATATCCTTTTTAGAAAAAAAAATTAAATACTATTTTGCTGTTGCAAAATTTATTTATATGTATTTTATAAATAGACCTCCTAAAGTGAAGGATTATCAATTGTTGTTCAAAATTTTCTTTTCATTTTTCTTGAACGTCGCGTCATCGGTACCGTTGTTCTTAAAGATGAAAGATTTTTGTATACCTAACGTAAAAGTATTGGAAGAGCTGTTATGCACTTTCTTTGTTCTTAAAAGTTGAGTATATTTGTCTAATAGATGGTGCGCGCGTCGTTCTCCACGGAGATAAGGGTCGCGCGCCCACCTCCTCCTACCCTCTCTCCCTAGGAGCTTGATCTTCTCCCTTTCACATTAGCTACAATTCTCAACAATGCTTTCACTCCACACTTCGTCGAAACGGTTTTCAATAATTTGTATCAAACAGTACATACTATCAATGTAAAACAATATAACATACAATAACGTATGTATCTTTACTGTTCAGTTATATACGCAGAGATAAATCCCACAGATAGCTTGCTTTAAATTTACATTTGAGCAAAAGAAAATAAAGTATTTTACATATACTTCATTGAATTATTCATAAAAAGAAAAACTTACGACCTACGAAAAGCATGTAAGGCTAGTGACTGGCAATGCAATGAAAGAACATTTTTCGGATTCTAAGCAGAATGTAAATCTTTATTCAAAGACCACGTAGCTTTGTAACGAGATTCGCTCTATAGGAAAACTAATTTATTTCAGCGATCCAAGGGGTTAGAAGGTTGTTTATTTTTTATTCAATTTATTTACTTCAAAAAGTATTAACAAACAATTCTTGATACTTTTTTATAGCACGATATTGTAGGTAATATAAAAATAAATAAAAGGACTTATCAGTGCGCGTTGATGCGAAAAGAACATCTGAGAAAACCGAGCTGTTGGTACGTTTCTTATCATTATGCAATCTTTTTTCAACGAATTAAGTATATCCAAAAAAAAATTTTTTCTAACTTTATATTTAGAAGCTCGCAGTCATCAATAGTTAACAAAGCGGGTCTGCAAAACTAAGGCGGTAAGTGACTCCCTAGTCCATCGGGACTGCTTCGTACCTCTGACAGAATGTTAAGTCGTCTGCCCGGTCCGATAATATAAAATAAGAGTATATCCTATTTCGGATGCCTAAAAACCTATTGCCTAAATATTTTTTCAGCCAGATCAATGCCGCACACAGTTAGATCACTTATTGGTTGTTAGTTAGGACTTGGCAGTCAAAAACTGTTATCCTCAGGTCATCAATATTACCAGAAGGGTCGCAGAGGTGTAATGAGGCATAAGTCTACCCTCTGTAGAGTATAAACAGTCTGGTCTTATACCGATTTTTTTTCTGGTCTCGTGCTAATCCAATCTGACCAATGAATTTTCTAATGTCATCGACCCATCTAAAGAAAATAAAATAAAGGATATAAAAAGCCGGCAAAAATAACTTTAGGGCATCGACTAGGAAGTTTAATATCCTTAAGCAGTTGAAGACCCGAGTCCCTTTAAACCTTGAAGGCTCAAAGGGGAAATAAAAAGATATTTCCATTGCAAATTTGAGCAAGTTTGATTTTGATCGCTACTTCGGGAGTAAGCCGATGAGAAACAAGGGCGGGTTTAGTCCTATTGCCAGACATTTGAAAACATTTCTTTGTTTAAATAGAAAAAAATATATCCGCTTATAACGAATATAAAAGGTAAATGCCAATTATGAAATCCTTGCCATTGCCTGTGGCTACACACGCTTCCCAAAGGATTTTTTGAGACAAAATATAGCCTGTCCTTCCTCAGGACACAATCTAACTCCTTCCCAAATTTTATCGAAAGCCGTTAAGCGTTTTTGAGGTGCAAAAGGTAACAATCCGATAGGAAAGGGTTACTTTCACATTTACAATGTTAGTAAGAATAATAATAAATTTTATTTCAATATTTAGTGCTATTTTACAACTCATTTTAGCAAAATTATATTTTAAAAGCAGATAAATCAGCATCTGTAGCCGAACTAGGCAAGGCCTGTACTTCGGTTATTAGCGCCAGTCCCCTCGATTTGCTTGACTAGTATTTGCTAACAATTGGAACTTGAACCGTTGTAGGTACGAGTACTATATTATTATAGAATGGAATGATTTAATAAGAATCGGTACTTAGGTTCATCTCATATACACCACGTACTTACTTAGGTAAACGTATTGGTACAGAACGTGGAAGAGAAATCCAACATCATAGGCAATGGTCTAGGTAGCTTAGAGGTTAAAGCGTCAGGTGTACTTAACTGAAAGCACGCAGGTTCGACTCCTGCCTGAGATCGTATTTTTCTTCCACTAAAAAAATCATATCTTTGTGGATATTTTGCAATAATAAAATATAGTAGATTGCAAGATGAGAGATGCAATAATAAATATAATAAGCGATATACCCAGAATCGCATGTTCCAGAGCGATCAAAGGTGGGTGTATAGAGCTTGGGAGCGACCTGACCAAACTGTGGTTGACGGGCGCCGCCCAGATGATGATGCCACTAGTACATTCTGGCGCAACATCTGGTCGGTACCCGTCTGCCACACTGAGGCTGAATGGATGCGTGATGTTGAGCACGAGTGTGACGCCATACCGGAGACGGAGGCAGTTGTAATTACTGCCTCAGATGTAGCCAGTGCAGCCCGTTCGGTACCGAACTGGAAATCACCGGGACCGGACGGACTGCACAATTTCTGGCTTAAATGGCTACAAAGCTCACACGCGTGCTTGGCATCGCAATGCCAGTCGGCCTTAGAGTCTGGGTCGCTACCACAGTTCCTCACAACGGGAATCACCCACCTGCTCCATAAGTCAGGCGATGCCGCGGAACTCAAAAATTATAGACCGATCACATGTTTACCGACGGTCTATAAACTTCTTACATCCATTTTGAGAGTAAAAATCAATGGGCACATAGAAAAAAATTATATTATGTCAGCCTCTCAAAATGGATGTAGGAATGGGTCCCGCGGCACCAAGGACCTTCTCCTCATCGACATGGCCATAAGCCAACAGGTCCGTCGATCCCGAAAGGATCTGTCGACATGTTGGATAGATTATAAGAAGGCCTTCGACTCGGTGCCGCATACATGGCTCATGAGGGTGCTGGAGTTGTATAAAATAGATACAACTTTACGCACCTTCCTGGTGTCATGTATGAGGCAGTGGGGAACTGTCCTTCGCTATCCAGGATGTAGGCAAATTCAAGGGACCGACGAACCTATTGAGATTAAGCGGGGAATATTCCAGGGCGACAGTCTGAGTCCACTGTGGTTCTGTTTAGCCTTGAACCCCCTCAGCACCCTGCTGGAGGGTACGGGGCTGGGCTATCCGTTGCGGAGAGGGGGTCAGGTAATATCCCACCTGCTTTATATGGATGATTTAAAACTGTTTGCCTCCACCAAATTGCAACTGATGGAGTTACTAAAGGCAACTGAAACTTTTAGTAATTCCATCAGGATGGAATTTGGTGTAGATAAATGTGCAGTCATGCATGTAAGGCGGGGCGGGATTGTGGAATCTGAGGGACTACAACTCTCAGATTCTATAAACCTCAGATCACTCTCCGCAACTGATACCTACAAATACCTGGGTATGTCAGAGGGGTTAGGTATTAACGGGGCTGACATGAAACAAGCGTTACAGGAGCGCTTCTTCGGCCGCCTGAAAAGGTACTTAATAGTTCTTTGTCAGGCGGCAACAAGGTGCGCGCCTATAACGGTTGGGTCATGCCGGTCCTGATGTACTCCTTTGGCATACTCAAGTGGACCCAGACGGAGCTGGACGCCTTGGATAGGAGAGTCCGGTCGCTGTTGACCGCAAACCGGATGCATCACCCACGTTCGTCTGTTATGAGGCTGTACATCCCGCGGAAGTGTGGGGGTCGAGGCTTTTTAAATGCTAAGGCCCTCCACAACCGCGAGGTGTGTAGTCTCAGAGAATATTTTCTCAAGGCTGACGTGGGTATGCACCGAGATGTGGTCGCAGTGGACAAGGGACTCACCCCGCTATCTTTGGCTAAAGAGAACTGGCGCAAACCTGTGGTACTTAGTACCAACGACCGCAAGGAAGTATGGCAGAGCAAGGAGCTTCACGGACGCTTTTTCCGTGCCCTTCATGGGCCCGACGTAGATTTTTTAGCATCCGTGGCCTGGCTACGCTTCGGAGACCTCTTCGGGGAAACCGAGGGTTCGGTCTGTGCAATTATGGATGAAGTTATGCTGACGAACAACTACCGGAAGTATATCATGAAAGACGGGACGATCGACATATGTCGGGCATGCCATTGTCCCGGTGAGTCTATCAGGCATATTACTTCTGGGTGTTCTCGTCTAGCTAACGGCGAGTTTTTGCACAGGCATAACCAAGTGGCCAGGATTATCCACCAGCAACTTGCTTTAAAATACGGCCTTGTGGATTCTGAGGTACCGTATTACAAGTATGCGCCCGACCCAGTTCTCGAGAATGACCATGTCACGTTGTACTGGGATCGATCTATTATCACTGACAGGACTATTGTAGCCAATAAGCCTGATATAGTGGTAATAGACCGATCAGCGCGCCGCACAATGATTATCGATGTCACCGTCCCGCATGACGAGAACCTCGTGAAGGCTGAGAAAGAGAAGCAGTTGAAATATCTCGACCTTGCTCACGAGGTGGTCGCCATGTGGGATGTGGACTCGGCCATCATTGTGCCGATAGTCGTGACGGTCAATGGACTTATAGCGAAGAGCCTCGACCAACACCTCAGGAGGCTCGAGTTGGGTGGCTGGGTTAAGGGCCTGATGCAGAAGGCAGTACTCCTTGATACGGCGCGTATTGTGAGGAGGTTCCTGTCTCTGGGGCCCTAACCACCGGTAGCTTGGACCCTGTTCCCCATGCCGGTGGATCCCTATTTTGTTATATTTTTAAATGTTTTTTTAATATAATGTATTTTATATTAATGTTGAAAAAAAATATTTAGAAATAAAAAAAAATATGTATTTAAGTAAATAAAGAAGATAATAATATAATAAATTTTGTTGTGGTAGGGCCACGCTGTTCGCAGCATGAATGGGCCGGCTTGACCGGGGAAGTACTACACTCTCGCAGAAGACCGACGTCCGTGTAGTAGCGTTCCGCTACTGCGCTTCGTTCGGTGAGCGAGAGGGCCGGAGGCCCAATTCCTCCCTCAATCCCCTTCCTTCTCCTCCCTTTCCTTAAATAGGCTCGGCAACGCATCTGCAACTTCTCTGGTTTTGCAGATGTCCATGGGCGGCGATGACTACGAGCTCGCCTGCTCGTTTACCGAGTTATACCATAAAAAAAAACAAAAAAAAACAAATTATTCATTGAATAGATTAATAATCATTATTCTAATTAGAAATTATTCCATTTCTAAATATATCTCCAATGAGTTCCTCTGCGTTATAAAAACTTTCCTAAAGTTCTTTCAATTAAAACTTATTAAAAAACATAACCCTCCTTCTGGCGCTGTCGGGTAAATAGAGCAACGTTTTAAAAGTGGATTGTGAAAATTATAGGTACACACGCCTACGCAAATGAGTGAAAATTGAACTCGTGAAACTCGATTATATGGCCTACGTTGTTGAACAACATTTAGCAAGTCGTCTCTTTTGAGCTCGTAAAATATAAAAGCAATAAATGTCAAGCACAAACAGCCAAGTTTCACAACATAAAAGTTTGTGAGCGGTCTTGGAGATGGCCGCCGCGACCAAGTGGCTATTCAACATTTTTCTATACCTACCACTGTTAGAGAATAAGCATAATTTCACCTTGAACATCCACAGAAAGAAAAGGACTAAGAATGCATAGTTGAATACACACAACAATACGTTGGGAAATGGAAAAGCATTTTGTATGGTATCCCTAGCAAGCAATGTAAGATTTCATTTAATTTACAGTTCCTTTGCATTAAACATTATTTTCTCGGAGCTTTCCACAAATATGTAGAAAGAATCCAACTCTATTATTCTAATCTATGCTTTTTTTAGATCTTGATAGAGCTAAATCTTAAATAAATTTATTTATTTATTTGAGAATGCGCGACCATAGTAAGTTATATGTGTTTGTTATATTTCTATAAATTACACTTCGTTTTAAGTTTGTTTAAAACGAAGTTTTTTCTCATTTATTTACATTTACAATTTTCATTTTTTAAATATTATATAAGTTTGTCTATTTATTATTACGGGGTACCGTTTCACATTGATAAAAAAAATATTTTTCGACGAACTGCAAACAACTTTTTCTAAACCAAGATTGGTTAATGACTGCTATTCATTAAACACGCGTCAAATCAAACAAGCTGGTATCTAAACATATTATTTGTCTTCAAAACTCCAAGTCTCAAAACTGGGTCCTATACAATCAGTCTTATACTTCACGATCTACAATGAGGGGTATCGAGGTACGAGCACAAACTTTATTGCTGACCCATATTACTGCACCAAATGTAAAGGTTTTTTACTCTAATTTCTTAAGTACATTTTACCAGGATAAGCAAAATTCCTATATTTTTAAAATTTCAGGATTATTGAATGCGTTTTAAAAAAAAGGCCCAATTAATATGACTTCTGGTATTGACAAATGAATGCTTATAGTTTGGAACCTTGAGACGGAGATACAATGATGTAGGTAACAGCTATTTTTAGGCTTCATGTTAGAAGTAAGACAGCTATTAACTGCGCACAAATCGAAAATCCGTGTTACTACTAAGAAATTTATAGAGAATCCTCACGCTCAACAGCCACGCTTGTGACTAACAAGAAAAATAACACAGTTCAGTTCAACGAACACTTAAAGCTATGCATAAAAAATAATCAGCGACGGTTAAATATTCATGGAAAGGTGAAAGGTTAGAATCGCTGACTAAACATTTTTTACTAAAAGCAATAAAATACCACAGAATAAATAAAATGTTGTTTATTTAGAGTTAAGTACAAGAAACTACAGGTATCTTACTATAAAATATAGCACAGACCAATTATATGCCTGAAATAGGTTGAACCTGTGTTTCAGATATGAATGCTAAAACATTACAAATAATCGATGAGACGATATTGTTTAAAAATAGGCTTAAAGAGGCCTACGTCCAGCAGTGAACGGAAACAGGCCGATGATGATGTTAGAAATAGGCTTGGAGGGGGGGGGGGTGTATAATTACAAACACCACGTTTTGAGGTTGAATTAGAATTGCAGATGCAGGCGTCTCAACAAAAAAAATACTCTGCCATTTATACGTCTTATGTAAAGTGCTGCAGATGATTTGTTGTGTTTTCCATTATCTTGAATCATAACATAATAATTATCATCATCATCATCATCATCAACCCATTACATTGTCCTACTGCTGGGCACGGGTCTCCTCTCAATACGAGAGGGATTAGGCTATAGTCCGCCACGCTAGCCTACTGCGGGTTGGCAGACTTTACATGCCGCCAAGAAAATCTCTCAGGCATGCACCGTTTAAGCGCGTGATAATTAATTGTTAATACGCACATAACTTCGAAAAGTTAGAGGTGCGTGCCTTGGTTTCGAACTCGAGACCTTTGACTTGGCAGTCCAATGGTCATATCACTAGGCTATCACTGCACATAATAATTATAGTAGTAATGTATCCGGAAATTGTAGGTATTAAGAACAGTTCTAAACAGCAATTCGTATGTAGTGTGGTGTGTTAATGTGTGTTTTCAATGCATAAACTGTTTCGCACGTACAGTGGAGCACCAAATTTTGTCACTGTGATAAACGAACCTAGCTAAATTATAATAGTTCTTCAATTATCATGTAAGATAAGGATTATGACTTCAACAAAAGTACACACAGTAAGTAAAAAAACGGCCAGCACGTTTGTTTCACTTACATTTCAAAGAACTTTTTGGGATTAAAGATAACCTATGACTAAGTTACAATCGCTATCTCTATGCAAAAAATCATCCTGGTTAGTTCAGCGGTTTTGGCGCGAAAACGCAAGAACCAGACAGAGTAATTTTCGAATTTATAATATTAGATAGTCTGGATTGTACAAATGGTGACATATCAAGCTAAACGTATAGTTTGCACTTAGGACAGCCCTATTCCATTCTATTACCGGTAATTTTTGCAGTGCTACTTTACGTGTATATTTACGTTTTACGTTTCAGTAGTAGTAGTGTCTCGAAGGTATGTCTACATACCAGTATGAATGATCGGGGAAGTACTACCCTCCCAAAGAATAACGACGTCAACGTAGCAGTATGCATACCGTTGCGTTTCGTACGGTAAGTGTGGAGTCTCAGTCCCTCTCTTTTCCTTAAATAGACCCGGCAACGCATTTGCAACAGCTTTGATATTGCATATGTCCATGGGCGGCGATGGTAATTACCATCAGGTGCCTGACCTGCTCGTTTGCTGAGTTATCGCATAAAAAAATGTGTTGACATGTCTATAGATTCGTAATCATGATAACAATACAATATTATGAAATAAGATGATACTGTATGTTAAAAATACCCTGTTATATCTTTCCGACTTCGTATATTTTTTTTTTTTAGTTTGCTTTTGATACAAATAAGAAGATTCCCAGGTAAATCCTCCAGTCACAGCTACAGTCCACAAGTACAGCTGAACCTATGTGGTTCAGCTTTTTTGGCTCGATTGAACCACAACAAAAACCAAATCACCAACACACTTTTGCAGTTATAATATTTTTCCAGTCCTATTAGGCAATTGCGTGCGTAGATTCTTATGAGGCTATGCATAACATGTTAAGTTCATGTTTGCAGCCACAGAACAGAATAAAGAGGTTAGAAAGGAAATAGTTTCCGTTTTGTATTAGAACCAGTGTCGCCGCTTGTCTCCCACCCTTTAACAGAACTACAAGCAAGAGACCAATACGTACGCGGATTACGCTCACAATTAAACCACACACACTTAAATCTCGATTTCGAAGCTTGCTCGGTGCACGCGACTTTCGCAGCGAACGCAATACCCATGTATTGCAAGCAATGTATAATGTTTCACCTGTTTGCGAATGTGTCGTTTTTGTCTACAAACTACATAGTACTATTAATTTTAACAATTATAAATGAGGCCATGAGAACCATAGTGGCCTAACTCATTTTTTTACAATATTGAGTTTATGATTTTTTCCAGTTCAAATTGATCATTTTGATAGAACCAGAGTGGCCTAAAAGTGATACAACGAATTTTCACTAGATGGCAGCATAATCATTGTTATGGTTTTAAGTCTGTGATCTAAATTTGAGGTGCCATACTGGCCTAAGTAAGATAGGCCACTATGGTTTAAGCCCTCTTTAACTTCACTGTCATGATGACATTAGTTAGGCTACTTTTTGACAGTCTGTGGATGACAAACGTCATTATTTTCGCGCCCATACGTGCAGTACGTGCTTGCTTTATCGTTCAGTAAATTATTATTAATTGTTAATAAGTGGCTATTTGACAATATGGAAAACGACCGACAAGAAAACAATGTGGCTAACGAACTTCGAGGTATGTATTACAATATTCCATTGTATTGTATTGCAATAAACATGACGTGTTATTTGTTAATAGTCTTCTAAGAGTTTTCATTGTCTACAGAAATCTTTGGGTCTGAAGCAGAAGAAGATCCATTTCAAGACTCTGGTTCAGAATACCAGCCATCTGGACGAAATTCGACAGCATCTACTACTGATTTAATTGAGATTTTAGGTGACGAAAACCAATCCCCAAATAATGTAACTTCTGAAATTACTCCAGTTCAATGTAAACCTAGAAAAAGAGTGAGACAACCTAGCAAATGGAAGAAGAATGTGAGAAAGGAAAAGCGTTCAAGAGGTGAGGAATATATTAATGTTAAAGGTGTTCTAGTGCCACCAAAACAAATTGATACTGCTCGTGAGTGTAATTGCCAACATAAGTGTCATGATAAGATTCTGCCTGCTCAGCAAATAATTCTGTTCAACAGCTTTTATGCTTTGGGAAATTATAACTTGCAGACATCTTACCTTTTTTCTTTAATTAAGGTGATACCAAAAAAGACATGCACTGCTTCTGCTGAATCTAGGCGTTCAAATTCAAGGGTGTATCAAGTTCTTAATGGTGATGGCTTGTATGTTACTGTATGCAAAACATTTTTTTAAAAGGTTTTTGGTGTCAGTGATG
Source organism: Subacronicta megacephala (assembly GCA_958496365.1). Classification (NCBI taxonomy): domain Eukaryota; kingdom Metazoa; phylum Arthropoda; class Insecta; order Lepidoptera; family Noctuidae; genus Subacronicta; species Subacronicta megacephala. Next base: position 7,456,314 of record OY292513.1, on the reverse strand, counting down.
GCAGATTGTCTAGAGTTTTAAAAGATAAACTAGTTATTCCCACACCTCCCACAGATCAAAGAGGAAACCATGTGCCTTCAAATAAAACTCCAGAGAACAAAATACAAATTGTTAAAAACTAAGTTGTTTTACTAAGAAATTCTTCATCACTCAAGTAGGTTTGGTAGGTACCTACTCAGGTAGGTTTTGCTTTCAAAACGTAAGATCTTAATCGAATTAATATTTTTAAATCTAGAATACCTACACAACTGACGAGACTGAGCTAATCTTAAAGACTGTGTAAAATTCATGTTTTGGGGCCCACCGCTTTGCTGACATGCGAATTTGAATCTTATTCAAAGGAGTGACTTCAAGTTCTTGCAATGAAAACCGAAGCACTTAATTGCACAGGAGAAGCCTGTCGTCGCGGACTGAAGCATACTCCAATAATTAGAGAGGAAGTTAGTAGCTGTTGAGGTGAAGAAGTTCATTAGATATTCAGTTCCAATATTCGTGTGTTTAAGATATTAGTGTCAATCTTCCAAAATTAATAGCTTTTTCCATGTCTCAAGGAAAAATATTCATTTGATATATTTGTAAGGTGTTCTACTTTTTAGAACATGTAATGCATAATAGTATCAAGGTATAGTGCATGGGGCTGTATCCATAATATAAATTGTTTTTAATTATGAACTCCGAACGAAAACCGAACTCTAAATTATGTTTCTTTTTTTAATTTATTCGGTTATAGCTATGGTGCCTATACATTTTCAATAAATTCTTGATACAAAATGTGACTCCAGATGAAATTAATAACTGCTTACAATAAATTATTTAATAATGCCGGCAGTTTAGATTATATTATTGTATTAAAGCTTAGACATATACATATACACATCTAGGTATCACTAAATTGACTCCTATTGGCACTGTTTTCGAATAACCGACTTCAAAACTGTATGTATTTCTTTGTATGTTCACCATTAACCGCTTCATGAATTGCGAACCGATTTTTAAATTTTGTCTTCATTCAATTCTTTTCTCTCAATCTTTTTTTGATTATAAGGGAATAGAAGATCCTATATTTTGGTGAGGATCTTGATATTAAACATTTTGAAATCAACCATAACAGGTGCCGTTCAAAAAGTGATGATATCATTTATTGAGTAAAAGATGTCATCATTTTTCAAAGCTTAGTAGTTGGAAATACTTGTCACTAAATATTTTTGAAACAAAAAATATAAAACCGCTTTGAAAAAAAAGCTTTGTTATGTTTAAAACAGTTTCAGAAATCAGTTGTAATCTAACGAAAATTCGAACAACCGATTTCCGGATGCTAAAAGGATTGCATTTACTTATTCTTTAATAATTTACAATGGTTCAAATATGGCTTGTGGTTGTAAGTATAGATTAAATAAATATATGTAGATTCTAACAAACTGTTTCCGCCCGAAACAAATGTTGGTTTTACCTTTATGTAGTTATTCCGGATTTGGGTGTTTTTGGACGTAACTAGTGTTTGTAGAATTCATCCTCGATACAGGAGACGTTTAAAATGAGTAAGTAATATATGCCATCCGAGTTGAGTCTGCGGATGAACAATCAAACAGTGATCTAACCTTATAATAAGGTTATGCCCTATCGTTATATCGTGGCGGCTAGAGACTACACCAGCTCACCAATGTTCAGTTTACCCGATTTATTTTTAGTGTGGAGATATCGTTAAACAATATGAGTGTCGTTTCAACGACAGGGTAGCTCCTACATAATGTACGTATTGTAATGAACTAGTTACTATCAGTTGTTTGCTAAAGTGATAGCTATATTAGTGTATGCTGAAACTCAGTGTCGTTAGTTTCGCAAACTTCAAAAATTAAAAAATTCAGTCACCACACCAATCCAGCCACAATAACAGAACACTTTCCCGCGATATTGTGGGAGGAATAGATACGATGAGGCATTTGCTAACGTTTCTAGAATTTATGTTACTGAACTCAAATTTAATTATCCTGGCCATGTAAATATATGGACAAATTCTACTCAAATGTTGAAGCCCATATAAATATTATTATGTCCGCAAATTGGGGTCTAGCCGGGCGGTGGCTCCGTGTGAAACGGTTACGTCCTTAGCACCAGCCAGAAATGACGTCAAAATTATTTGGGCTTTGTAATCTTGTGAGGGCGGAAAAAAGGACTTATAGTTTGACTAGGTGATTACTATATCTATAAATATAAATTCGTCAATAGGATTGTAGGTATGAAACGAAAGGTTTGATACCAAAAACTATTAAACAGTTATATAGTCGTAGCATTGTCATCTAAATCTGAACGTATCTACATCGCTCGAGGCAATATACCTAACACTTTTGAATTAAAAGTAAATTTTTAGAGACGCCAAACAAAAGGGATTTTATGTATACGTACGTACCTACACGTGTGTACATATAGTTCAAAACGAACGGGCGCTCGACTAACAGAACTGAAACATCCCGGCAACCGGTGAACGCCGTATACTCGTTGAATTTATGTCCACACAAATTGCTTAATTGAGGAAAAGGCTTTTGTTTGTTCTCCTTTTTGCGCACGAAGGGTCACTGGGCTGAAGTAACTACTGCTCCTCTTATTACTGCACGTGGCCAGGTACGAGCTTGACAGCTTTATAATTAAAGCAGAACCGAGGAAATACCTGTAATGCTACGCTGCCGCTGGTACGCTCAACCTTAATTTTGGTACGAACTTAACATGGCTTTACACCAACTTCTTTACTTCAATTTCAGTCTCCAATGAATTCGTCAAATAGACAGAAATATTTTTGTAAGCATTGATAAAAACATAACTCCACATTGCGCGCAGGAATAGGTCGTCACATATCACATACAATCACGCATATTTTCCTAGACGCCGGTTAAGTGGAGGTGTACTATGTACAACCACATTTCGCCTGAACCTATGTTTAGGTACCATATAATAGGAGGGGAGCCCTCCATTATATTGTCCTTAACGAGGCAGAAATCCAACTCCGAACTGCTACTGGGAATTTCACCGAGAATCCAATACTGCCTAGACTAGGAAAAACCCTAACGCAGACCTCTAGACAAATACACGGTGTTCATTGTATAACAAGCAACATTACTATGGCAATTCAGATAGAAACTAATGTTAAACGGGTTATTCAAATTCTTAACATTTTGTTCTACACATGCTGGCGTAATGCCAGTAAATGAACCCATTCGGCTACTTGCTCCTAAGCTATGACATCAAAGCAACCTCGCGTCATTCGCATCGTTTGCTAGAATGCATCCAGTCCGCAACAACACACCGTGACAGAGATTTTCTAACAATAATATTACAGTTGCCACTAAAATAATATTTTGGTCAAAGAGGCCGCAAGATAAGGAATAAAAATTTAAAATAAAGAATAGACCCCGATTTTTTTGTATTTTATGCTATGTCGTATTAAATCAATTTTCTGTGTCTTTTGCTGTACCAATCTCTCAACAACAAAAAAAAACAGCAATCCGCTATTTAAATCAATGTTATTACAAATAATTATTATATATACGGTGTCTGTGTATGTGCACACGGCTACACATCAAGCTATAGGTACAATATCTGTTTAGCCTGACCTCCCATTGTAACGGGTTTCCTCACAATTCAAGGCTAGCCTATTACTGGTTTTGTATAGCTTGATGTGTAGCCGTGCGTACGTAACGGTTACGTTATCACTGATTACACTGTATGGAGTTTCTCTTTTGTAATACATTCATGTCACGACAATTTCTTTTTAACTTATTTCATTTTACTGTGAAAAGCTCAGTGCGCAATCATTCTGTTACGACAGGAGCCGTCGTAAAGCGACTAGTTGGAAACTTTACAGCCTTGATACGCTCCCCTACAGTTAAAACTGTCCACGTTGAAAAAAGTTAATATTAAAGTGGCTACATGGAAGTATATGAGTTGTTACAGTTAAACATTGTTTCTATCTTATGGAAAATTCTTTCAGAATTTTACAGGCTGGCGGCGAGTCTTTGTCGCTACGAAAAATGTACAATTAACGCTTTAAAACCAAGTTAATCTGTTAACGCTCTCTGTAGGAGTCTTCTTCATGAAGGTTGAGAACAAATAAAAAGCCTTATGATGAACTCTAATATAAAATCACTGTTATAATAAGCATTAGTTGCTGTAATCCGGGTAACGGGCTCAAGACTGGCACCAAATTTTTTTACACAATTTTATGTTAATATCGATGATAAAATAATGGATTATGCTTTAGGTTTATACCTGTACGAAGCTAAAATTGTTATAGGAAAATGTAAGGCATGCACGGGACGACAATTTCTTCGGACAAAATAAGAAAGCCTCTATCACTACGACCCAATAGGTATCTATATCGATTTTGTGTGTGAAAAAAAATACGTTAAGATCACTGTACTTCCAGTCACTCAAGTATAATTAATTATCACACTTCTACATCTGTAGAAGTTATATATCTATATACAATATACAACTGATATCAAAATAATGTTGTTTTATTTGTACTACACTACCTAAGTTTAAGTGAATTGATTGATTTTATAGCAGATCCACAGTTAAGTGATACTTATCGAAAATCATATTTTGTAGACATCCCTCAATGTTCGATGCTGATCTTATTTCTCAAAACAACTGGGTACATTATTTTCAACTGACTTCGAAAAGGAAGAGGTTCTCAATTTGTCTGTATGTTTTTTTGGGTATGTTTGTTACGCGATATCTCCGTCAATTGTGGATCTGACGATTATTTTTTTGTTGGGTAGGTTAACCCGTTAAATATTATAGACATCGGTTAAGCGGTTTTAAAAAAAAATGCAAAAATCTTAAACGTTTATATCGATGATTTTATCGTTTACTCCGAAACATCGCTATCTTATTGGAGCAGTGCGTTTAGTTGGCTTACAAGTACGTATAAACAAAACTTTCCACTAAAAATAAAAAAATAAAACAGAACGCGGTTTTAATTTTAAAAGCTATTCTGCAATACGTTACGTTATTTTATCTTCTCCTTGTATTTCTGTCCATCTCGCTTCAGGCATTATAATTATCCGTAGAAACTTGCCTTGCGCCAGGTTTAGCTTTATTGTTTCTTTTAAATTCTGTCATACCAATTTGTAAAAGAGAAATACAGTGGGTTTTGGTTACGCAATCCATGGAAATGCTATCTCCTCGTTGAGACAATAAAAACGCCGTTAAAATTGGGTGCTGTGGTTGCTCGACACGTTTGGCGCACAAATTACTTTGTATCCAATCGATGCGTGATTGTAGTTACGTAGAGAATTTCTGAATTGCGGATATATTCAAATTGATTTTTCGTTGAAAGGATATTCAAAAAATATCGTCTCGTATTAACAGTTCCATAAAGACAAAACATATTTGTAACGGAGCTTATTTTAGTTTTTTTTTTATAATACTGTATTACTGAAAAGACCTTTTTTGTTTTGTTGTCCCAACTCTAATGCCTTGAAAGTCTTGGTCAAAGGAATATTACGAATAAAATCTCGTGAATGCCGCGCATTTCGGATCTCAGTGCTGCTGGCTGTGATCGTTTTAAATCCGTGACTTCTTGAGGCACATTAAATTACCTCGGATTTTTGGATAAGTAACGGACTCCGTCGGGACCAATTGTAATCGTAGGCTTAGATTCCACTCGGGCGACGGTGCTAGCAGCGGGAAGGTAGATATGGGAAAGTGTTGTGAGATTTAAACCCACTCGGTTATAAAGTCGGTCGTTATTACGTCGGAGGGGTGAAGTTAGGCAGAGGGGGGTACGGGTGCGATATGTAGTCCCGAGGGCCGACAGCGATAACTTTTCAAGAAAGCAGAAAATTCGCTGGAAAGTACTGCTAGGTAAAGTTTTATATACCTGGATACCGATAAAGGTAGGTAAATGATTTTAGAATAAAAGGTCTTTTCGTCAGGTAATTATCAGCATTATCAGTTTTGAGAGGCCGGTCTCAGTGGTCTGACATATCAGGCAATGACGAATTATTGCTTCAGTATGTTCGATTTAGAAAAGAGGTCAGAAGAATATGTCTGAAAATTAATGACAAACACTGCTGAGCATTATCACTAAAAAAGAAATAAGACAAAAGTTATAAATAAAAAATTACTTTTAACAAAAAAGTTAAACCGCCTTCAAAAATAATAAAATAATTTTGTCTAAAACAGTTCGGGAAGTCGGTGGCGAAAACAAAAGACCCACTCAAATAGAAGTCAAAATTATTTTATTATTTTTGAAGGCGGTTTAACTTTTTTGTTAAAAGTAATTTTATTTTATATTTTTTAGTGGAAAGTTTTGTTTAGAAGTACTTGTTAGCCAACTAAACGCACTGCTCCAATAAGACAGCGATGTTTCGGAGTAAACGATAATATCATCGATGTAAACAATTTTTAGATTTTTGTTGATATTTTCAAAACTACTCAACTGATTTCGATAAAATTTGAACGGGACCACCTCTGAAGTATAACCTACCAAACAAAAAACAATCATTAAAATCGGTCTACAATCGGCGGAGATATCGCGTAACAAACATACAAAAAAAAAAAAAAAAACATACAGACGAATTGAGAACCTCCTCCTTTTTGAAGTCGGTTGAAAAGGAAATTTGCCTATCTTTACAAAAATTACCTTAATCTCAGATAGGCTCAATTTGGTTTTAAATACAGGAAATGGACTTAAACTGCAGTCTCGCTGTTGACAAAATATGTGTCTCACTTATAGAGAATAAAAAAAAATCTATTCTTTTAGATTACAACTACACAAAAAATCTGTCATCGATACTGGGGGATTACCTTATCAAATCACTTTTGTAAAAGGAAAGTATTACCTTATCACAACAAACATCGATGTAAGTGATGGATTAGTTAAATGGTGCCGTTGGTAAGTTAATGCACCTAGACTTCAATGAGGACAACGTAGTTTGCAGAGTTTGGCTCGAATTCTGTGGATCACCAAAGGTTGGGCAAAAAGCAAGAAAAGAAGCTGCTTTACTAGCTGTCCAAAGCAAAGTTGATAATGCTGCTATACGTATTGAATGGCGAACATCCAACATTACCATGACAAGGAATAAAGCAGTTACCGTTAAACGTAAACACTTTCCCATAATTTCTGCTTGTGCTATGACTATTCATAAGTCACAAGGTGGAACATTTGAAATGATATTTATTTCTGTAAATAGATCTTTTAAAGACACTTTTACAATTCGACTTTTTTCATTTTTTTTAAGTAGATCGCCGACGTTTCCATTCTGACGACCTCTGAGAAGAAACGTCGAAACAAACTCACAGAATCATGGTCTCTTTTAAAGTCCAGACAATAGTTATGTTATTAGATATGCTAGTTTAACAAAGTAGGGCAAAATCTGAACAGGCCTTTTGAAGAAAGAGCCATGGCAGCTTTGAGTTGACCTGTCCTAACTGACGGCCCGCATACATCAGTCATCGTGTAGCTCGACCATTTTATAAAATGTTTAACTATTTTATTTAAATTTGATCAAATTGTTTACGAGTATGACAAAATACATCCACAACAACGAACGCATCGAACGTTTATTTATCGTTACATTTGATGATGATGATACTAAATTCTTCATCAACAATATCTCTAGTACAAGAGTTTCAGAGACGAAGGCAAAATCTGTCATTGATTTCATTACTAGTGATAAAGGCATTTTATTGTGTACGTTCAACATCCAAAGCCTTCGTAAACATTCAGTTGATTTAATCGACTCTGTTACAGATAAAACGAACATTTTGTTATTATCAGAGACATGGTTGGACAATCGAGAAGAATGTTATATACCGAATTTTAATTGTATAACCCACTTTAAACGTGATTTTGTTCGTTCAACACAAATGATACGACCAATCTTGTAACACCAAATATGTCGCTCATTATGAACAATATTCAGGACTACGCACGACGTAAGCACTACGTAAGACGTACAAGTGTTGCATATTTATGTGCAGCAGAGTTTGTAATGGAAAACGGCGTTACCTTAATCACGGCAGTCATATAGGTATGTCTCACCAAATAACAAATTAATAGATATTCAGGAGTTTATTCATCGAGCACTGCTAGAGTATTCTAAAGATGTATCTCGAACGCTTAGCAGATACAACAAAAATTTAGATAAGATTCCACTCATTTTAGCCGGTGATTTTAACATCAACTTCAGTAATGAAAAATCAAAACCATTGCTACAGTTTCTAGAGGAAGAATTTGATTTAAGAATAAACAATAATCCAGCAGAATCAACAACAAAATATAATACTACCATTGATGCAGTTTTTTCAAGACATTTAAATAAAATAGAATCCCAAACATATGTTTCCTACTTCAGTTACCACAAGCCAATTATTACTAAGATTGAGCCTACTGATTACATTATATTTGTTAATAATAAAAAAAAAATATTATAACTTAAAAAAAAATTACAATTCCTTCACTAATTAATCAAAAGGAACTTCGTTCCATCCGGGTGTCCCTTGACACCTCTCAAGTTTTTTTTATAACAGAGGGAGCAAACGAACATGCGGGCCACCTGATGGTAAGTGACTACCGCCACCCATGGACATCAGCGACATTGTAGCTGTCACCAATGCGTTGCCGGCCTTTTGAATGTGTGTATGCTCTTTTCTTGAAGGCCCCCATGTCATACTGGTTCGGGAATACTGCCGGAGGGAGGTCATTCCATAGTAAACATGTTCTCGGTAGGAAACTTCGTGTAAACCGGACTGTGGTGGATTGCCAACCATCGAGGTGGTGACGATGGAACTTACTTTTTCGTACCACTTGCTCAAAAAAATGACATTCTATGCCACAAAAAGCGAACATAACAATAGTCATCTTTAATCTATTAAAAACAGGGACAGAAAATTGAACTGAATTTCATTCATCCTCTAGGGGGAGAATGTGATTTAAATTTGGAATATATACTTACCGAAATTTATACTGAACTACATCTGTGTTTACACCATTGAGTTTGTATATAAAGCATTATACATCTTATTGAAAAAGGAATACGCATTTATTATGCAGTTATGATTATTAAATAAAATTACGAAAACCGACGAGGCCGTATGAGCTTGATGCCTTTGCTTTTCCGACAAAAAAATATTAGTCTAGGAATTTGCCGCGTTTTTGTTTTCTTCAAATACATAAACGTTAAGTTTATTTCAATTTATTTTTTAAAATAAGTTAATGTTCTAAAAAATACATTACGATGTTAAATCAAAGCGACAGTGACAGTAAATTTTCGGATTCCATCAGTGCAAATGCTGCCGCAATTATAAAGAATTTGCTACCAACAAAATCCAAGGAAAATTATTTAAAGACTTATGAAAAATTTTCAACCGTCTCAGCGCATAATGTCCTTTTCTGCAAATATCCTTTCTCATATGGTCCTTTTCTCGGAATGTTCTTTCTTAAAATGTCCTTTCTCAAAATATGTACACACGTACACTACAGGGTTACAATCTTTATACTAAACATGTACATACATGTAACTGTAGTTTCAGAGCATAATGTGAAATCAGAAAAAAAAACGAAATATAATTAGCATTCAGCTTATTCATTTTCAAAAAAATAATAAAAGTGAATGAATGAAAATAGTATTGATTCAGTAATTTGTTTTTTCAAAATAATCAACAATTAGTACTTAAGTATATTTTTATAAATATATAGGTATTAAACATTTTTTCACAACGAAAAATCAACGTCTCTCAATTGCAAAAAAATGATACCATACTTATTAGTAGTCGGTCAAATATAAAATCAACGAAATATATATCTTATACATTATAAAAAAATATGATTCCTTATATACTATTGATCAATTTTTTTTTGAAAATAATCAACTTATTTATAGTAGGTATATAAACGTATAGTCCGCTGAACGTGTACATAAACATGGCTAATGAGCCACTGCTACTAATGAACCTCTTATACATGACAGGCTAAGTAAATATTAAGTATAAAACTTCTTGTTGAAGTGAAGATGACTCTTTGCACTTTACTATTCTACTTTCAAATTTATATACTTCTGTCATCTGTCTATTGCAAAAAAATAAAAATATAGATGGACTTTTAATTTAAAATGTTCTAACGTAGCAAAAGACTTTACTTATACAGAATATTTATAAATAACTTTATACTATACAAGGAAAATGAAAATAATACCTAAGTATAATAATATGTAAATCTATTAATATGATCTTTAATAATAAACCAAGCGCATAATTATTACAAGTATCTATTCAATTATTTAGCAAAAACTAAACGCAAGCACTTTGTTTTAATTGCAAGTAAAACTGCGGGTAGTTCGGAAAAAGAGTCAACTTTGTGGTTAACGTCAGAAGAAATCAATTTGGTAGCGTTTAATTTTAGTTTTAACTATGATAGACTTAGAGTTTATAACTAATCAAAAAGGCAAGGCCACTTTAATCCGTAATGGGTTTAAATTTACCAAAAAGACGCTTAATGAAAACGGAAGTAGTTTATGGAGGTGTGAATCGAAGAGGTTGTACTGCATCGGTCACATTAGATCAGACAAAAGAAACAATTCAGAGAGAATCTCCTCGCACTTGTGAAGCAAGCCCTGTTAAGGACGCAGTTAGCAAGACAATTTCAGCTTTGAAACGTAAGGTGTGTAACAATTTAGGACCGATACAAAAAATGTACGAAGAAGCATTCAAAAAATTAAGAAAAACTTACCACTCATGATCTAGATTTGATACACTCATTCAATAATTTTTGTTGTGGTAGGGCCACGCTGTTCGCAGCATGAATGGGCCGGCTTGACCGGGGAAGTACCACACTCTCGCAGAAGACCGACGTCCGAGTAGTAGCGTTTCGTTACTGCGCTTCGTTCGGTGAGCGAGAGGGCCGGAGGCCCAATTCCTCCCCCAATCCCCTTCCTTCTCCTTTTCTCCTTCCCCTCCCTTTCCCTAAATAGGCTCGGCAACGCATTTGCAACTCCTTCGGTTTTGCAGATGTCCATGGGCGGCGATGACTACTTACCATCAGGTAGCTCGCCTGCTCGTTTGCCGAGTTATCCCATAAAAAAAAAAAAAAAAAAAAAAAAAAAAAAAAAAAAAAGATGCTTTATACCGAGCTCGCAAAAAATGGCTAAACACTTATTTTTTGAGTCATAATAGAACAGAATGTACTGAAATACATTTAACGTCTCGATTTATTGCTATATACATACTATTTACAATTTACTTATACAATAATAATATTATTAGCAATGAGTATATTTACAAAAACACGTTACCACTTAATTACACATACACAAACGGTTACAAGGTTTACACGCTGATTATAATATTTTTTGGTTACAACAATGGTTCGTAAAAAACATTTAAAGTTTGGCCTACTTAATGCTGGCTCTCTAGGAACAAATCACGATGAGTTTCTGTTAGCTATGGACCACCAAGCAGTAGATATAATGGCCATTAATGAGACATGGTTGCGTCCAGGGGAAGAAGGTAGAGCACCTAAAGTTCCAGGATATAAGTTGAAACACATTCCACGGCCATTTTCTATAAAAAGGGGACGCGGAGGTGGCGTAGCTTTTTATATCAGGACTGAGGTCTGTGCCAGAGTAACGAACCACCCTGAACAGCCTGACATAGAACAAATGTGGTTAAATCTCAATGTAAATGGCAAAAGAATACTTATAGGAACGGCTTATCGACCACCTTGGTCAAATCTCACAAAATTCCTGGAAGGCTTGGCAGACAGTATTAGCGCACTGGGACCGTATGACAATGTGGTGCTACTAGGCGACTTCAATGTTAATATGCTGGAGGCAAATAGTGTCAGAACAAAAAGTGTGTTGGAGTTTTTAAATTGCTTTAGCCTTAACCAGATTGTCTGTACAGCCACGCACTTTGTTGGCGACAGTGGCACACTGATAGACATTATCTGCACTGACATTGAGGTACGCACGGTTGAGGTAAATCACATTCCCGAGCTTGGCCACCATTCATTTATTACCTGTGACACGGTAATAAAAAAGGATAAGCCTACACCTAGAATTGTCTACTACCGTCAGTTAAAAGATATACTAGGGGACTACTTTGTATCGGATCTGAAGTCAATTCCGTGGAGTAAAACAAGTGTCACGAGCAATGTCAATGATATGGTTGGGATTTTCACTTCAAATATTAAGTGTCTTTTTGATTTGCATGCACCCCTGAAGAAAAAGATTTTTAAAGGCCAACAAACCCCATGGATCACTGAAAATATTCGGCTAATGTTCAAATTGCGGGACGAAGCCAAGCGAAAATGTCGAGGAGCTACATGTGATGTGTCAAAGAGATACTACCGGGACCTCAAACAGCAGGCGGCCACTGGACTATTTCACAAGTCGCATAAATAATAATATGAAAGATCCTAAAGTACTATGGAGGAACCTGAAAACCGATGTGCTTCCGGACCATAAAGATGGTCAGCTGCCAAGACATTTTGATGATCCGGATGCGATTAATAGGGCCTTTCTTGAGGTGCCGGGAGGATGTTATGACAATATGTCTCAACTCACGTTTTTCGAACATCACAGATATAGCTCCGCAAAATTCGACCTTCATACAGTCGACTGTGATTACGTCCTGAAGATTATTAGGAGCTTTAAATCAAATGCACAGGGCATCGATGGGATAAGCCTGGAGATGTTAAACCTTACTTTGCCAACAACCTTACAGGCCATCACCAGTATTATTAATGCCTCGATACTTTCTAGCACATTTCCCGATATGTGGCGCTGTGGAATTGTTCGTCCAATCCCGAAAACTTCCGACCCGGCAACCGACAAGGACCTTCGACCAATCAGTATTCTACCCAGCCTGTCCAAGGTCCTGGAACGTGTGGTTTATCTGCAGTTGGTAGAATATCTGGAAGTGCACAACATTCTACCGGATCTACAATCTGGTTTCAGGAGGGGCAGGGGCACTGCAACTGCTCTCTCTGACGTAGTGGGCAATATTTTGGAAGCGCGTGACAGGGGAGAGGGCTCCATTTTGACCTTATTGGACTTTTCACGGGCTTTTGATTCAATAAACCGCGCACTATTACTCTCCAAGCTCTCCTACTACGGGTTCTCTGTGGAGACAGTCAAATGGTTCGACAGTTACCTTTCAAATAGGAAACAATGTGTTGAAATTCGTAGGGAGGATGGTTCTATACACACATCTACCCCTAGAGGCGTAATGAGAGGTGTGCCACAAGGATCCATTCTTGGTCCTGTACTCTATATTTTGTATAGTGCAGATGTTATCACCTCATTCGTGAATTGCAAATACCATCTGTATGCTGACGATATTCGTATATATCGTTTAAGCCGCAGGATACTTCATTGGCAGTGCAAAAAATTAATGAGGATCTTCGAAGAGTAGTAGCATGGTCAGAGCAAAACTCGCTTGTACTTAATCCAATTAAGTCTAAGTTTATGGTTCTTGGAAGTAAACAACAAATTGGAGCAATATTATCCATGAACCCTAAAATAATTATAAGAGGGGAAACAATAGACCATGTCAAAACAGCCTTCAATTTGGGACTATTAATAGACCCAGAACTGAGATTCGAGGCACACATTGCTAGTGTAATGAAGAGCTGTTTCTATAGACTGAAAATCTTATATCGAGTGAGACAGTATTTGAGTGTGGATATCAGGAAACAACTAGTGGAGAGCCTGATATTGTCTAAACTTAATTATTGTGACACTGTCTATGGACCTTGTTTATTATCTAGAACAATGCAACAGGTTCAGCGCATTCAAAATGCTTGTGCATGCTACTGCTTCAGTATTCCAAGAAGAAACCATGTAACACCATTCCTTAATGAGCACAAAATGCTGAAGAAAATTGCATTTGGCTAGTCTACTGTTTGGGATCATAGCTACAAGAAAACCTGACTATCTGTACAAAAAACTGGAGTGGAGACAAAATAAACTAAAGCTTTGCCTACGGGCAATAGTTAACCCACTGTCAGTTCCTAAACACAGATCTACAGCGTTTAGAGGGTGCTTCAAATATGCAGCTACACGCTGCTGGAATGATCTGCCGCCCACAATCCGCAGCCTGAAAAGCAAGTACAGTTTTACTAATCATGTAAAAAGGTATCTCATTAGTTTACAACTGTCTTAGCTAACAAAAGGGCTTATATAATTATAGGGTTTACATAACACTACATAATATGACTGCATTGCTCAACCACTGTGCCAGTTGTGTTATGTAAACACAACTGGCACAGTGGTTGAGCAATGGATTTCAGTGATGTGGGGCAGGTTTTGCCCTTGCATTTGGTATGTGAGAATTGTCATTGTAAATGCACCCAGGATACAGTAGTAAACCATAGTGTAACATTTAATAAAACCAAAATAAAAATATGTTTTATACTATACCTCAAGGTCATGGCCGACAAGTATGGGTGCAGATGCATTACAGGATGGACACCGCCTGAGGTTTCCCTGTGGTCGAAGTGCTATGTACAGCTTGGATACATAGAAACACTTGATCCATATCACCTGAAATATTCTGATTATTACTCTGTAGCTATGTATGCATTGTACCTAACATTATTTAATTATTTGAAGTTATTATATTTATTATTACTTGGAACTCTTTTAAAGTATATTGAACAATAAAATTGATATACATTACATATTGGTAAATATTCAAATTTTTTCAATTACTACTTGTTACAATTATTTGTTATTGTTATTTATTAATTCGATATACATATTTAAACCTATTTTTTTATTATTATTATTTTTTCAATCTACTCACACGACATAATTGATAATAATGTATTTTTTATATACCTAATTATTTATTCATATACACCAGCTAATTCATGCTTATTAAAAAGAATAATTGTGTTCTTACGTCTGCTCACTGTGGGTTGTCGCCACCAATGGTAGCACGAGGGTGTCGCTGAAAATCAGCGTTGTTGGCATTCCCATGAGTGCTAATAACTTCAAAGCTGAGCGATAGCCTATTTCACCTCACACGAGTGACACACAACTGTTCCACCTTACTACTTCAAGCTCTTTAATATTATCTCCCATTGTACCTTTTCTAAATTTGCAACTATTGTTAGTCCTGTTGACTTATCTTATTAAAATGTTTTTTATTTATTTTTTTCCATAACGCACGTCAACAAGTGCATTCTGTTGTCACATTTGTCACTGTCACAGCGTTGTGTGACATTGCATCAGTGTTGCCAGGCTAAATTAATATTTCGTTTAAGTTCTATTTTATTATTTTTATTGTGTAATACTTTATAAATCTGTGTGTCCTTGGTTGAGGGAACAAATATTTTTTCTTTTCTTTCTTCTTCTTTAAATACCGGAAGTCACCGACACTAGTAAAATTTTAATTTTTTCCCCAAAAATTGCAAGGAGGGTAATCAAGAGTCCAGGTGCATATTTTGCTGATGGCACATTCAAGTCTACCCCGAAACCTTTCTACAGGCTATACGTACTCCATATTGATTTAGGTTCTAATAAGGAATCTACGAACATAGTACCGGTCATTTATGCACTATTACCGAATAAAAATGAGGAGACATACGTGCGCCTACTTTCTTCAGTGAAAGAAAAACTAGGAGTACAAATGACATCTTTTAAATGCGACTACGAAACGCGGCTCAGTTAAATGCAGTATCAACAGTTTTTCTGAATACTTTAATCACAGGTTGCTATCAACATTTTAACAAAGCAATTTGGAAAAACTCTAAAAAAATAAAATTAAATACGTCTAAAGAGGGTAGAAATGTGACGCGAATGTGTTCAATTATCCCTTTGATACCAGCCCATCTTAGACCTGCAGCATGGCAATACATCTTAGAGTTATCGCCGGATAACCAAGAAATGAGACTGTTTAGAAGTTACTTTGAGAGACAGTGGTATCCACATATACCATTAACAATATTGAGTTGCGCAGGCGAGCGGCATCGTACAACCAATGCCAAGGTTGAACAGTCGTATCCCAAAAAGGCCAAATTTGTATATATTTTTACAAAAACTAAAAAAAGAGGCCAGACATTGGGATAGCCACATAAACAACTCTTTGTTTACCAACATGATGAGTAAGAGGCGAGTTAGAGACATTGTATTCGACAGACATTGCAACAAATATTTGGAACACTTAGAAAAAAAATGATTTAACACTACCACAGTTTATAAGAAAATAATATACTTGCGCCTTTCTCTGTTTAAATAACGCGTGAATGAGTAAAACAAATTAGTATAAGTTGATTTTTGTTAAAACATTTTTAAATGTGTAGTTATATTTCATTGATTTATATTTGACTGACTAATAACAGGGTATCATTTGTTTGCAGTTTAATTTTTCGTTGTGAATGTTTAATTTTTTTGTATATACTATCTTGTGGATTATTTTGAAAAAAAAAAGTGATCAATAGTATATAAGGAATCATATTTTTTTATAATGTATAAGATATATATTTCATTGATTTTATATTTTACCGACTACTAAGAAGTATGGTATCATTTGTTTGCAATTGAGAGACGTTGAATTTTTCATTGTGAAAAAATGTTTAATATATATTTGTAAAAATATACTTAAATACTATCTTGTTGATTATTTTGAAAAAACAAATTACTGAATCAATACTATTTTCATTCATTCACTTTTATTTTTGTTTGAAAATAAATAAGCTGAATGCTAATTAGATTTCACATTATGCTCTTAAACTACAGTTACATGTATGTACATGTTTAGTATAAAGATTGTAACCCTGTAGTGTACATGTGAACATATTTTGAGAAAGGGACATTTTGAGAAAAGGACATTTTGAGAAAGGACATTTTAAGAAAGAACATTCCGAGAAAAGGACCATAATTATGAGAGAGGACATTTGGAGAAAAGGACATTATGCGCTGAGACGTTTTCACCGTGGAGAAGTGCGAAAGGCCTATGCATTTCAGAATCAGTGCTTCGTGTATATTTTGATTATTTATCCAAGACAAAGAATCCGAATACACTTTGGTGCATATACTCAAAACTGAAAGCTACAATAAGCATCAAACATAGCATTGTAATAAATAGATTCACGAAATTACTGGCTTTTTTAAAAAGAAAATCAGAAGGGCATTGCGCAAAGAAGTCTAAAATTTTTACGACTCAAAATGTGGAAAAATTTCTTAATGAAGCTCCTGACGATATTTTTCTGGCCACAAAAGTAAGTATAAATCATGATTTAACTATGAATATTTCGTATCTTAGTAATGGTAATTATTCTATATATTTACCTGTTTTTAATCTTTGTTATAGGTGGCTTTAATTTTTGGACTCAATGGTGCTTGCCGCGGATGTGAACTTGTAAACTTAAAGGTCGTTGAAAATCATTCCAATGAGTTGCTGCTGATTAATGTAAAGGAAACTAAGACAAAGAAAAATCGGTCATTCATTTTACAAGGACAATATACTAAAATCATTCATAAATACCAAGCATTACGTCCCACCAACATGGAAAACAATAGATTTTTTATAAACTATCGGAATGGGAAACGTACTCGACAAGCCATCGGCAAAAATAAAATTAGCGATATGCCAAAGGAAATTGCTAAATATTTAAAACTTAAAGATGTTGAACTCTACACCGGTCACTGCTTTAGAAGAACTTCGGCGGCTTTCTTGGCGGATTCAGGGGCGGATATTACGTCAATAAAAAGACACGGTGGTTGGAGCTCTGATAGAGTAGCTGAGGGTTATATCGAAAGCTAAATGGCGAATAAACCATATTAAGCAGTCAAATTAACAAAAATATAAAACAATCCATCAGAGCCACAACCATCAACTTCCGGCATCTTATCTTCGCCCGTAACTCACGATGCACCACCACCACTATCTCCGACGTATACTACAATGAAACGCAAGTTCCTCAGACGCAAGAACAGATAAATGCTCAAATCAACTCATCAACAATAAATGTACCAAACAAAAATGTAACTCTCTCTATCAATAATTGGACCAATGTTTCGAATGTTAACTTTTACTTTTAATTGTCATTATTTTTAATAAAGGCTTATCTCATATTATTATTGTGTTAATTTTTTCGCAAATTGTACGAAAAGTAGAGTATTTTCCTCGGTGATAAAGGTGTCTTAGTCTTGGGTGAACTTAAATCCCTCGCTACACTCAGGATCCCCTTGGTTAATAATCTACTATTATGGCGTGTGGTGCGATGATGAAATTCAGCGGCTGGTATTTGCTCGAACAATTCCTCAGAGCACTCCCCATAATAAATCCGGTAAAGACGCATAGAGACGCAATGTCTCTCCGTAAGGCCAAAGGATCGAGTCGACCAGAAATCTCGGGTTCGCCGACATCCGAGCTGCTCTACGCTGCAAACAGTCAAAAGGCAGAAGGGGTGCCCCAGCCCAAAGGTGAGCGCAGTATTCCATATGCGGCCGAACCTGTGCCTTGTATAGTTGCAGGCGCTGGTGCGGCCGAAAATAGGATTTCGCTCTATTGAGAACCCCAAGTTTCTTTGATGCCAATTTGGCTTTACCCTCCAGATGACCGCGGAACTGCACATTGCTCGTTATGTCAACACCCAGAATTCCGATGCTAGCCTTAGTATTAAGGAGAGTGCCCTGGAAGCGAGGTGTTACGACAGGGGGTTCTTTTAGCGGTAAACGCGCAAACTTGTGTCTTATACGGGATAAACTGGACTAAGTTTTGTTTGCCCCAAGCTGAGATTCGCTCCAAAGATGTTTCCATTTTGGACACAAGTATATTCCGACACTCCTGGACGTATTCCAGAGTGAGGTTTTTATTGCCAAAGTACAGTGCATCCCCTGTACTGTCATCCGCATAGCAATGTATATCGCATAAGTGCAACATGTCGTTGATACTCGTATGCAGTATCAACGGAGTTGGAGATAGCACACAGCCTTGTGGGACGTAAGCATTCACTGGCATGGAATTCGAGCATGATCCGCCAACTACAACCTTAATGCTCCGCTCCGTGAGAAAGTTGGCTATCCATGTAATAAGTCTCTCCGGAAGTCCGTAGGATGGTAGCTTTGAAAGAAGAGCCCTATGCCAAACCCGATCAAAGGCTTTAGCAATATCCAGGCTAACTTCGCTTTAACTAAGCTTCGCCCTTTCTCTCCACAGCTTCCGCCCATCTATGGGTGAGATATATTAAAAGATCACCAGCTGAGCGTCCGCGTCGAAAACCGTATTGGCGGTCGCTGATCAGCTGGTTATCCTCAAGATATCTCAGAAGCTGATTATTTATTATGTTTTCCATTAGTTTGGAAAAGAGAGAGGTAATAGCAATTGGCCGATAGTTAGCTGGGTCTGAGCTATCACCTTTTTTGGGGATCGGGTGTACAAATGCCGTCTTCCAAGTATTTGGAACTACGCCTGAGAGATACGAGTATCGGAATAAGCGCTTTAACACCGGTGCTGACTCAGGTGCGCACGTCTTTAAGACAATGGTAGGGATGCCATCAGGCCCACTTGACTTGTTATTGTCCAGGGAGAGAAGCGCTTTACGCACATCACGTTGGGTAATTCGGATATATGGCATAAAGCAACTACAACGTGGGATGGTTTGCGGATTGATTGTCTTTCACTATAATTGTCGTTAATCTGGCCTTTCATCTTTTAATTCCCTTAAAACATCAGTCTTGCAATGTAACTCTTTTTACTTCTGCCTCGTCAGTTGGGAGGAGTCATTAAATGATGAATGAAGTTATTCGACGTGAAGTTTATAGGGTCTGCACCTTGAATTTTGCCCACCTATATTTTTCCCAATGGTAACGAAGTAATGATTGATTAATTCAAACCGATTGTTGGGGGGTGAAAGCGGAGATCAGAAGGACTATCTTAAATGTTAGAGCTATTTGTGACTTTGGTATTTGCCTCCAGTCTTTTATTGTTATTTCCAGCATCTCTGTTCTGGTTCTTTTCATATTCCTCTTTGATCATTGTTCAGGATTGTATTTTTTAATAACGTATGGTTTTTAATTGTTAGGAACTTATTATAATTATTAGTTTTTTGTGTTATTGCAACATTGCCCTCCGGCTGGCAACTCAACCATTTATTTCTTTTTTCTGTCAATTGTTTTTTTTCTTCTTCGAATATCAAACCGCGTCATATTAAAAATTTGCAATAAAAATGTTATTTTAGAAATATATTTATATCTACGTTTTCATTACGAGCCGAAACCACCAACACTGCTGCACGTACAATCTTTTTTAGAAGACTATTGCAAAAGTTCCTGTACCGCGTTTACGATTGTCGTAGAATTTAGTTATTAGTCTCATTTTAACTTTAATATGTATGTAGTCATGGTGTCATGCATTGCAGAAGGCCAAGGGCAATCCACGGCTTTAGAACTATTTTGCGATTTGGAAGTTTAATCATTGTTGTGCTAGAATCTATGATCTGCTTTAGACTACACTGGGCTCAGATCTAATGTGCTAGTTTTATCTGAAATTTGAGCATGTTAACTCTTAAATGGTGGTATTTTTTTTATGTTTAGGAACGTGTTTCCTAAGATATAGCATAACCGTCTCATGATCAGTAAGCGATGAATGAGCTATGTGGACTCTTGCTGGAAGGCTAATTTTAATTATAACATATTGCAAAGCAATTATATTGTGTGTAGGATGGCTATGGGCTGGAAGTAAACCGAATGATGCTAGCAGTGAGATATATATATTTTTATTACGGTCATTGGATTGTTCGCCGATGTTGATGTTGAGATCGCCTGTGATTATGATGTTTTCGGTTCTATCAAGTTTGGAGATGTATAGCTAGGATAACTGTATTACGATTAAGTTTTAATTGAAGACAACTTGAATCGGGGTTATGGGGCTCTTCCACAAGCAGGGTAAGAGTTTTTTTTTTGCAAAATCTACGTCACCGTCGATCTGTGAATAATTGTTCACAGTGGAGTATGCGATCTATCCGTCAAGAGTAACAATATTGTACGATCTCGGTTGCCAGCACTCAGTGAGGACAATTAGATCCCAGTCAACCTTAGTTCTGTCTAGGATAGTTTCAAAGCCGTTTATCTTTTTGTTTATACTTCGTATGTTTTGATTTATTATTTTGAAGTGTTTTTTGAGGACTAAATTTGGGTGGAGTACAACGATATATGTCACAAAATGCTGAATCCGCTACCGAGATTGAATTAAGGTACTGTATGTTAACTTGTGTGTTATCGAAATTTATTTTTAATATTGACTAGCACCACTATGACATGCTCTAAATGCCCAGAATATCGCTTACGTATCGCGACACGGTTTGAAAGCTGGGTAGGGAGTAGGTAAGTGCATCTTATATTTTTTAGTGGAAATGGTGAATAGCAATGTTTGATAGTAAATGTGTGAGTGACTGAGTGAAAGTTTTGGTGTTAGGTGTGAGTGACAACAATTCGAGGTAGTAAACTCACAATTGAGCGGGACCTGAGGCTGGTTGGTGTTTTTTGTATAGTGATATAGTAGTGTAATATATGAATGTGGTGCTCCAGAAAATTATTTCATATTTAAAACGATATTTTACATACATTAATTGAATAGAGTAGGATCAAAGCAGACAATTATGTCTAGAAGTAGAATTTATAGGTATTTGAAGTTCTTCCAAGTTTTTTGGATTCTGAAGTCGGACCAAAGTATCTCTGTAAGCGTGGACGTACACAGATTATATATGTACGTCTGATCCTCATGAGATTCTTAGATAAAGACTTTAAGGCAGGGCTTAAAACTGCTTAGGTCATCGATTACATCGAATTTACATCCACAACTTACATGATGAACTATTGTGTTTATTTTTAATTACAATAATTTGGAAAAAAAGGCTTAAACATGTTTGTAAGAGGAATGGATTGACAACGACGCGACGTACTCGTAATTCTCTTTCGTTTATTTTGTCACAACATAGGGTAGTTTGTTTGTTAAAACCACAGGGGTTCAAGAAGAAGATTCATTACTTATTCAACGTCATGCGCGATGTTTGCAAGCTTTGCTCGTCATTTGCCTGTCGCCACTTCATTTTCACATTTAAACACTCAGATTTGAGTTGTATATATTCCTGCGCAAGTAAAGGATTTATTTGGACAATTCACCAGTAGAACATGCGGTCCCGGTATTAGTTACCTTTAAACAAAATGTACGTACATTTTACACACTTAATATTCAAGCAAACTCATTTGATATAAAAGTTATCATCATAACTTGCTCAAACTTCTGGACCAACCAAAACCCGTATAAATGGGATAGTAATTTTGCATATCTATCTACCTTCGATATTCTTCAGCGGAACCCGCGTGGTTTGATAGCAATTCTCCAGTGCAGTTAATAAAACGTTATTTCCCACGGGCGGCACACAAGAGTTGGCATGGACGGGTCCTGAGTGGGTACAGAATGTCAAGCTGGATATAGCTTCTAATATTCATTGTTACCTACTATACCTAGCTCAATGAATACCACTTATTCGTATTGAGTTATTTTAGTAACCTAAGCTAATGAAAACAATTAGTAACTTATTTGTTGAATGTTTAATTGTTCATTGTTGATGGTAAAATACCCTAATTTTATCCATGAAAGTAGTATTTTTCCGATTTTTACATGACGAATTCTTTTTGAAACACCTACAGAAAAATTTTGCTTGCGTAATACGTATTGGAAGTAGTGTTAGAAGCGGACGGTCGGTACAAACATTATCCTTTGTGAGATATATTAACAGTAGGGCTGTCAGTTGAGTGAAATAAGTAGGTATTAACGCCTAAATTCCAGTCATACAAAAAAATTAGGTACATTTATAGAAAACTATCATAAATTTACGTATATTTTCGTCTAATAAAACAATTACCCGTCAGAATTGCTATCAACAATCAATAGTTCAGAAGTCATCCTGCTGAATGATACGGCGTCTATTATTCAGCAGGATGGCAACCCTAACATTTGCCCATACCGTACATCACTGTAAAACAAGTTGGGTAACGAAACGGCCCTGTTAAATTAGCGTGATTGGTCAGCGAGTATGTGGGCTTAGTGCCCTATTACCCTGATCCGTAACGCTAGGTTAGGAGAATGCTATATACATTTACAGAGCTGGGGCTGGTATTTTTAATCTAATACGACTTATGCTATGAATAAAGGTGAAATATTAGAATATTGGCCATCTTGTAATTATTGTTATTAAGAGTGATATTATTAGTTAATATCAAGACAGCTAATTGTAAAAGTATTCATCAGACTGATAGATGGGAATTTCAGGGATCTCAGATAGCACGTAATGTAGTGCTTTTCTGAAATCTTGAACGTCTTCTTCACATCACCATAATCAGTTTTTACTAAATGCGTATAAAAGTATACACGGATAGCTACAGTAGTTGTTTTGAATAAACGAGAGGCAATAGTAACAATCGTCGTGGTAAGATTTCACTATCCCTATAATTTGATTCTACTCGATGGCGGATATTGTCAAATCTGTCTTATAAAGAACTCCATGGGATTTTTTAATTTATTTACTGAAGATACCTCGCGCAGTACGGTACCAGCCCTGTGCTACAAGAACTTCATTAATGTATTCAAAGTACATGTTTCAATTATAATTGAAACAAATTTACATGGAACATAAATACACCAAAGGCGCAGTCAAACTAGTTATTAGACTTTCAATTAACTCAACAGTTCAGACATCTCTTTCACGGTAACGCGAGTAAAGAGAATACTTTATATTGCTAAAGCTATATATCAAAGTTTTGATGAATACTGTCACTCGTGTCGGTTGGATGGTCACTAAACGCTCGCATGTCTCCAAAAAAACAGAACAAAGTATTTTGGTAAATACATGATATTTGAAAAAATACTCCATGTTTTATATTAAAGCGGAATAGCTCCGAACAAAGAGCTCAGTTGCGATCACACTGCGCTAAAACGAAAGCCAAAACATGCCTGTAGTACGTGAATATATATACGTACAACGTACATGCGACCGCAGCTATAACCTGAAGTCCACTGTTCATTTACTGTACCTAGTGTACCTGACCTATTTAAATATATAATTAATTGACAGATAATTATTAGTGTGGTCACGTGGGCAGGTGCCATTGTTTATATTGTTTTATGTTTCATACTTTATTTTTTTTTGTTTTTCTGACACATCGGCTTTTGGTCCAAATGTCGTGCGTCAATTTGCGCGAAAATAAAAACTTTCCCTTTTTTCCTTTATATATTTTTCGTCGTCGAGTAAAAAAAACTTTAGCTTTAGCTTACCTATTATTTTATTGAATTTTCCATGCTAAGATTACAAAATTATTTTAGTGAAAGAAAATTAACTTCAATACTTATTTATTTAATACTTTAGTCGCTCGTACTTACTTCATTCACTATCAGGATGCAATAATCGCCATATTCATATAAATTTCAGTAGGTCATGAAATGTAATATTTACCAATGCTTTAATGAAATTATTGAAAAATTAAAATTTCTAGTTATTTCATTATTACAAATCAGAAACTTACGACCGAGAAACTTATAATTTACAGGCTGAGACATTCGTTATAGACATAAGCTAAAAAATTTTGGGAAATATACCTACATTTTAAGGAGGAAACGGAACCATTGAGTTTATTTTAAGATAGTTATGCATTCGAACCAATATGTATACTTACGTACCACTTGTAATTTGTTGCAAATATTCATCAGCTTATTTCTCGACTTCGTGAAACTTACATAGTCTAATTTATTCCTGGTCTTAGGAATGTATAAAATATTGAACAATGTACGGAAGACCCACAAACGATATTCCATTTTAATAAAACTTTTGGCTTTTGTTTCCTTAATTGAAATCAAATTTCAAGAATGACACAGCTGCTACACTGGGGCCGACCGTTATTCAAAATTAGTTTTTTCTTTTATAAATTACATGGTTTTATGATAATTGGTCATCATTCTGTAAAGAAACCTCTTGCGGGATTGCGTTTTGTAGTGAAAAGTTTTGCCATGAATTTATTTTCAAACTTGTTTAGTAAATTAACATTGTAGGTAAGACACATCGCGTAAGGTTTGGTAAAAATATTCGCAATGCTACCCAGGGTCGGCATTTTATTTATCAAATCATATGAGTTATTCGTAGCGTTATTTCATATAATGATCTCGTTCAAAAACATATATATCTAACGTTCAAGACGTTCTGTGTCGTTTGAATATGATTCGGAATGTGACATACAATTGCATTTCCCTGTATATTATCGCGACATCTCAGAGCACCAAATACCTCGACCAAAAAGCAATATTCGAACGCTGTACCAATATTTGCGCCCATGCGGAAATCGTATCCACGATCCTTTTAACATAGAGCGAACACGCAGGGGAGCTCAATTCGTGAATTTGAAATTAGTTAATCGTGCCTAATCAAGGTAATCGTAATTATATTCTTTGTTTGCAAAAATTTGGTAATACAGTGGTGTCATACATGTAGAACTGTGTAATTATATTCTTTGTTTGCAAAAATTTGGTAATACAGTGGTGTCATACATGTAGAACTGTGTAAGTCTCACACATCTACCAATTCTGCATTTCGCTTGCAATCTAATGAGACCATATTTTTTTATATAGGTACCAGATTGAGATCATATCATTATTACATTCAATTATAAAATTACCTAACATCAAATGAATAGAAATGTGTGCAGTGAAAGTGCAGTGATAGCCTAGTGATATGACCATTGGACTGACAAGACAAAGGTCTCGAGTTCGAATCCAAGGCACGCACCTCTGACTTTTCGAAGTCATGTGCGTATTAATAATTAATTATCACGCGCTTAAACGGTGAAGGAAAAACATCGTGAGGAAACCTGCATGCCTGAGAGATTTTCTTGACGGCGTGTGAAATCTGCTAACCCGTAGTAGGCTAGCATGGCGGACTACAGCGTAATCCCTCTCATTGTGAGAGGAGACCCGTGCCAAGTAGTGGGAATAAAAATGGGTTGATGATGTAAATGAAAATACCTACCTACCTAGTATTAATATTTTGATTCGATAATTTTAACGAAAGGTCCACGAAATAAAATCAATTTTGAGATAGCCAATTATACAATTGTTTTTTTATTACTGATTGGCAACTTTATTACACCTTGTGCTACATGGTTAAAAATTCGCACGAACATTGCAAAGCTGCTACGACTGCACAACACAACATTTAGTGTAGATATTTGGTAACGAGTATTGAAATTACACAGTCATGTCTTTACTTACGGGGTTTAAATAAGACGGGATTCGTTTTAACAAAGATACCTATTTCATATACAGACAAGCATGGAGCAGTCAATATAGAAAGCTTTCGGAATAAAGGTTTCCATTATTGGTCAAAAATCAAAGGCAATTAAAGACAGAGGCTCTAAATAATTATATCATGATATTGTCCGATTGACGTCGAAACAGCAGATGTGTTGAGCTTGCCTGCCTGAACTTCAGATTTATTTTTCAATATTACGTCTACTGCTATCGTTACTAAAAGAGATTATGTCATCGTAATCATCATAATAAATATAATGAAATAATCGCGTTCAACTTGTCAAGGAACAATAAGGAGACATAATCTACGACATAATAGAAAAACAACTGTTACGACCCTAGAGGATTACGTTCGGATTTACAGGCTCTCTATGTGGAAGAGAATTAAATATTTGCCCAGATTCTAGATTCTGGGCAAATATTTACATCTTGGGAAAATGGGATTATCAAGAAAACACAACAAGACAATCACAGGGAAATGTGCGCCACCGTATCATTCAGATTCAGATCAGTACTGTAGGTTTTCTGGAGTCATCAGTTTATTTTTTTAATGGGTTTTTATTATCTATACAAGATTATTTTTAGTATATGCGAAACCAGAATATTGAGTTACAAACGCCATGTATTTCAATATTAAATCTAAATTTCAATATTACAATTTTGATCGCTGTTCGATCTAAGGTTTTTAAGAAAACGGAGGATATATTAGAAGCTGGCGGCTGGCAGCATGTTTGACATTATAAGAAACATATATTTTTTTGGCAGTTGTATTCGTTCTTTTTTCTTTCATCGTTTTTTCCATGTATTTTTTTAAATTAATAATATATGTATACGTATATTACGCATTTTTGACAGTTGTATTCGTTATTTTTTCTTTCACCGATTTTTCCAAGTATTTTTTTAAATTAATAATTACATAACATACTATTACGCCTGTGTTCCCCGAAGGGTTAGGCAGAGGTGTACACCCACATTTCGCCGGTATGTTTAGGTCCCATGTAATAGAGGGCAAGCCTATTGCCATTAACCGGCCACAAATCCAGACTCAGAGCTGCTACTGAGAATTTCATAGAAAAACCCAATAACAGTTTGTTCAAACAAAGGAAAAAGATTAAGATTTTAAGTTTAAGTAGTCTATAGTAAATTCGCTAGTTTTGAAAAGTCGACTGATTTGTCATTACTTTGGACATGATATCGGTAAACATAACGTTATCGTAGTTGACGACAATTGTGGGAGAATGCGAGTCTTACTTTAACATTTATAACCGATAGCTGGCTATCGTATTAATAATAATAAAATAACAATATCGTAATAATAAGCTGCCAACTCTAGACGTCAGCAGGTCAAATTTTTTTTCTCATTCCAATTATCACATATTTAATATATTCCAGTACATAATTTCACCCAAAATTTCAGTACCAGTTATCACCTACGTGTAGTTATCCCATTAATAAAGAATATTTAAATAAAAATGAAGAAAATCAAGCATAAACACAGCAGGACAGCTATGACATTAAATGTCACAAGAAAATCAACAAAATGAAAAAACATAAATATGAAATGAATGTGAAATAACAACGAGATCAGCATCGAGACGCGCACGCCTACCACCCCCTGACTCGTCGCGCAGCTCTGCCTCGCCGCCGCCGGAACTCGGACCACCATCACCAGTAACGGCTGCAGCCGCGTCGAGCTCGAGCGATGAGTATTTCTCCCTACTGACGTCGCCACCACCTGTACGTCGCCCGGGAAGAGGCCGGGCACCGAACGGCATGGGATCTACGGGCCAACCGGCCCCTAGCCGGGTCCCTGCTGCCGGTGGTGTGCAGCGCATGAAATGGACTCTAACAATTAATGAGAACGTCATGCGCGCATATTATGGGGCTACAGAGAGGGGAACTAACCTCACTGCGTACCGCGATAGGATGCTGTCTCTGTTCCAGGAACTTGAACCATCCGTTAGCGTCTCGGCCCAACGACTGTCAAGTGCGGGTTATCCAACGGAATCGCAGATTGGACGACGCCGTACTTGATAGGCTCCGCTCAGAGGTACTGAACAACCGTATCGTCCCTGTCACTAACCCGTCACAGACTGCGGCACATCCACTTGCACGCGCCGTAATACAACCGCGGTCAAATGTCACCGATTGGGAGGGGAATGATGGGGCTGTTACGGTAAGTAGCCAGTGCAACGACCGTTTGAGGAGCGCACTGGAGGATGCAATTCGGGACTTTAGAACTGCCTCCCTCGAACATAGACCTCAACTACTTCGCTTGGATATGCACGGAAGGAATAGGGCGTTGGTGTGTGCCCTGGATTCGCTGCTTAATAGTTACTTTGAAAGCAACGAAGATCTCTTCGGTACTCACTTGATCATGTACTGCGCGGCTATTGCAGCGTGTCGTGTAGGAAATGTCACATTTCTAAAATGTGACAATGCTACACGACAAAAATCGCCCGTTCCAGCCTGGCAGCGCAGTATTTTATGTTCTATGGCCATGATATGAGTAGCTGCATGTTGGTTTGAAGTACAGAATAAAGAAGTAAGTGCCAACACGGCAGTTAAA
Source organism: Subacronicta megacephala (assembly GCA_958496365.1). Lineage (NCBI taxonomy): Eukaryota > Metazoa > Arthropoda > Insecta > Lepidoptera > Noctuidae > Subacronicta > Subacronicta megacephala. The sequence continues at coordinate 7,427,438 of OY292513.1, read as the reverse complement.
TATACAGTATTTTATGACAAACACCGCGACGGCGACGTCGCCGCTTTATGCGAACAGGACCGGTGGAAGGTGGTAGGTTCCTACAGATAAAAAATATAAAAGCGGTTATCTTTGTTTTCGGTTGGATTGTATTCAAAAAGTAGATTACAATCAAATAGACTGCCTCATTAGTCTAGTGGTCCTAAGCGCGACTGCTACGCTAGAGGTCTTGGGTTCGATCCCCAGGTCGAGCAAAGTGTTATTGGGTTTTTCTATGAAATTCTCAGTAGCAGCTCGGAGTCTGGATTTGTGCCCGGTTAATGGCAATAGGCTCGCCCCCTATTACATGGGACCTAAACATACCGGCGAAATGTGGGTGTACATTAGTACACCTCTGCCTAACCCTTCCGGGAATACAGGCGTGATGGTATGTTACAATCAAATAACATTACCTTTTATTAGAGCATAATGAATGTGACTTTATTATTATAATATTTATGGGATTGGACTTGACGAGTTAGCTCGTAGCATTTTCTTTAAAAAGCTTATTAGCCATTGCAGATGAGTATGCAGAATTTAATGGTTGCCGGTTATATCAATACATCTGATTTGATGAAAGAGAATATCACCCATTTATGCGCCTAAGACCCTCACCTGATAGCGACCGTGATGTTTGGGAACATTCATAGGGCACTAAGTTAACGTGAAGCGCATTGAGCAGTTGTCCATGGTGTGTTATTGTTAAAAACATTTTTAAAAATACATTAAGTAAATTAATTAATGTCGACAAAGGACACAGTTGTCGCGCCTGAATTCAAAGAATCCATATATGGTTTGGTCTTTCTCGTAACCCTTCTTTAAGCAATTTAAATTCTCTAATAAACAACTAACCTTCGCCTCGACTGCATAACTTTCTATGAAGCTAAATATTTTGGCGCACTGGCACTTCACTCTATATGAATTCGCAGCTAGATTGGCGCTTTTTTGTCCATTGTAAAATTTCGGTAATACTACAATTATTATTACTGCACTTCCAATATTACAGAACAGAATAATAAAATTATTGCGTCCCATCCGCATAGATTTGATTATTTTGCGCCAGTATCGTTATCAAGACTTTAATTCCCGCGCTTGTTGGTTGTCCTCGAATAATCATATGGATTGTACCGTTATTCAGTTTTTGGATACTAAAATATTTTATTAGTTATTATTAATGGGGTCGGGAGACCTTTGCCATGCAGTGGTACCACCCGGGCTGATAATAATAATAAAAAAATTCGTAAAATTAAACGTCAGCAGAAGTCGTAAAAAAAATGCTCAATATTTTCATTTTATATAGTGCAAAAAAGTATTTATGGTTTTCAATTACCCTAAAAAAACCTGCTAATAACGCACTGGTAAAAAATAAATCAATTATGAAGCGGAAACGAACAATACATCAATCATCCTGCTATAACGTATAATAAATGTCATGTAAAATTCCGATACAAAACGACGTAAGAGCGAAGGCAAAAACATACGCCCACCATCCCTGGAATTGTCAGGTCCATCTCGCGGCCGCCGGCCCTGAACCAAGCCGGACCTTGGAAGCATCCGATTAATAAAAACGTCATGCGCGCATACTATAGGGCTACAGAGGGGGCAAATCACTTTGATGGGTGGGGGGGAGGATGAGAATTCTCTTCTGTTTACATAAATTTAAATAAAGAAAATAATAATAACATTTGTTAAGATTCCTCATTGGAGGGCGAATGTACACTTCACCATTGCTTGACTATCCACCTTTTAACATTAGGCCGGCGTGGTAAATTACTACTACTACGTGGTAGGTACCATTCTGAAAGGAGACCCGTGACCTACAGTGGGATGATTAGATAATGACCAGTTGCTTAAAAAAAGACCATAAAAAAATTCCAGCACGCGTTATGGTAAAAATAAACAGCAAATTACATTAAAATAATAGTAAATTATAATATAAAATGGGCCAGCTAGTACTTAAGCTTCGAAAACAGGCAAGGTAAAGAAATCAATCGTCGAGTCAAAAACGCATGACGGATTTCATAAAAGGCTCTCGCTCCCGCTTTCCTAGTCGACATGTGTATCCTGCCCGTTCTTACCTACGGCTCTCAGACTTCGTCACTGACCGAACAGCAGAAGACCAAACTTAATGTTTGTCAACGAGCAATGGAACGCAGTATTTTGAGGGTCAAGAAGACAGCCCACGTTCGGAATAACATCCTCTGTTCCGAAACGCGCATAGTAGATGTGGGTGTTCATATCGCAAATTTGATGTGACAATGGGCTGGTCACGTCAATCGCATGCAACCGGACAGGTGGGCGAGGGTAACTACCGAGTGGGAAGCGTACGATATAGTTCTGGAAGAGGTCGGCCGAGGACACGCTGGTGAGATGATCGATCACTTTCTGCCATCGTGGTATGTAGAAACCTAGGATAAACAATCCTGGACGACGTTGGGGGAGGCCTTTGCCCAGCTTTTTTTGTTTTAAAAAAAAGCTTACTAGCAATGTGGTTTGCACATTACTAGTATTCTTGTTAACCCCTCGTACTAAGTAAGCTAAATGCTTGTGTTACGAGTGGGTTCACGTCGGTATGCGGTACTGCAATGGGTGGGTTTCGAACCGGCAAACACATGATCGCAAGTCCGACGCCCTAGCAACTAGGCTACCGCCGCTTAAATTAAATTATATAATATAAATAACAATTCTCTAAAATTACTTAGAGGTAAATATTTTATTTTTTTCTTTTCAAGTCATTATCTCATCTATTAATCTCGTCATATTGCAGCATCTTCTTTATATTGGCGAAGAAATAATTTTCTAAGATGATAGAAGAGAACTCTACAATAGAGGTAAGATGGCAGATTACGTCGCTATCAAATATATAGCCGATAGGATCATTGGATCCTTAGGTACCCTATCATCACTAACATGTAATCAAAACAACATCCTTATTATATTTCTTTCCAGGAAAAAAACTATAGAATCTACTGAAATTCAGCAGATGCTCATGTTTATTCATCCAATTAAAAAACATATTTTTTTTTCTCAAAAAAAATCTCTAAACCCAAAAGGAAACTAAATCAGAGCCTATCATGCATAAACATTAAAGTTCAAGCAACAAAAAGAATTAGGAGTTCGAGGGAGGGATTACACCGCTCCCTCAGAACCTCGCCAGAGTGGACTGGTCCCCAGAACTTTTACCGTGTGATCATAATTTCAATTTAAAAGTTTACCAATTTTGTTTATGTTGAACTGAAATCATGGGGTGTGCGAAACGTCATATGCGAGAAATATAAGCAAAAACATAAATTAATTCTACTTTTATTACATATTTTTGGTAAACATTGTTACGGTGTTTTAAAGTGACTAGGTATATATAAATATCCCTGTGGTAGGAACTGACTCAACTTTACATAGTAAAAAAAAAATTCTGAGTTCAACTTTACATAGTAAAAAAAAATTCTGAATGACCTATCACACGTTAGTCAAATAAAGGAGATGATTTGTCCGTATTTATGCAACCTCTCGACAAATACGCTTTTCCGAGATATCAAATTTGAGATATAATTTGGCATTATATGTAATGTTCTTTTATGCTGTTGATTCTGTTCTGCTTTTAGTAAACCTTGTTTCCAAGGAAAAAAAAACATGTGGTTCTTTTTTTTATAAGAATTTAGACCACTTTTAAATAAGTTTTTTTCTATAGAAGTGAAAAACTAAATGTGTTGTGTGGTTCCATTTTGCATAAATACGGACATTTAAGTGTGTTTATTTAGTATGTTTACGTTTAAGTGTTTACTTATTTTACTTCACCTTAATTGCAAGTTGTTTGGTTTGCCAAAATCTGAAATAAGAGATTTTGGTGTCTTCGGTCACGATGTTTTTTTTATTTACCGACACCCTTATAATCTTTTTGTTCTTTAATTGGTTAGTTAAAATGACATATCAGATATCACACACCGAAACATTTTCAATATTTGTGTAAAACAGTTATATTGGTCTAATGATTAGCGACCACGAAGATCCATTCCCATGTCGAGCCGTGTTATTGAGTTTCTTCTTCTGGTTTCATTTTCAATAGCAGCTCGAAAATACAACTTCTGCTTAATTCATGGCAATAGGCAAAACTCTCTACTGCATTTTTCCTAAACATTCAGTAGGAATGTTTTAGCACATGATTGGACGTATAACTTGAATTATTATCTCCAGGAAAACTAGTGCAGTCAAATATTCAATACCTATGGATGCAAAGCAATGACATAAAACATGTTCTACCAAAAATGTGTCACGATAGCAATGAAACATGCGTCGGCTGCCTTAAACGGTGCACCCACTCACTAGAAATTATCACGCTTTTCCGGACCGCGATGCTTGCCAAATATCTGTCTATAAATTATTGCTTTTTGACGCATTACGGCATAATCTATTACAATGCGTTTTTTAGGTATAATTATGTGTTAAGTTATATATGGAGTTGTTTATGGGACGTGATCATGCTTGTCATGAATTGACTTAATAACTTCGGATAATGTTTTTGTTATTTTCGGTTTTGCACATTTTGATCGCATCGTTCGTACTGTGAATCGATTGACAAAGGTGTTACAGCGACATACAAGAGGAATACGTGTTCATACTGGTTTAACTTGGATTTTTTTAAAAGCTTATCATGAAATATTTAACAGACTATAATATGGTAAACACATGCAATGAGTGGTTTTATCATAAGCACAAATCTTCACATGTACAATATTAGATGGCAAGACGAATTTGAAAATTATATTGAAATCTATGGAATTCCATAATTGGTATAATAAGACTTTGTGGAGCGTGCGGTAAAAACAAATAGGTATTCGTGTACTTCGGACTTTCTACAAACTCCGGCTGCTCCTGAGAATTCAGAAAGACCCGAGAAATCTTTGTAAACAGTAATCACTTGTCGTTAAACTAAGTATCTATAGAGTTACTGAATGGTTCATTACACTAAAAGATTAGCATATCAATTACAAAGGTGATCTTTAACACGGTTTTCCTACAAGTGCTCATTTTAATGGGTTCGTAAAACCATCATTCACGTTAGCCGTTATGATCAAACACCTGAAATTTACAAGCTAAGTCAGTGATTTGCAACAACTAGCTAATTGAACACAGATGTGCAGTGCCTTCATAAAAGAAGTTAAAAATGTTGCCCATGTGGTTAAATAAGTTAACTCCACTGATTTAGAATCAAAAGAATTATTTAGAAATGCAAAACAGTGCCCAAAGGCTAATTTCAACCAAACATTGTCAAAAAGAGTCGCCAAAGCGACAAAATGACAATGTGAAACTTATTGTTAACGCGAGTAACATTCGAAAAGGAAATTTAAGAAGTTTCATCGAGCAACGAAATAGACCATTAAGCAAGATTATTAAAGAAAAATAAAAGTAATAAAACAAGTCGTGCGTATCGTGTAGAAAAGAGGATGTAGAGGCTGCTGGAGGGAGGGTCGGGAAGGGCGGGCAGGCGTCCGTCCGCCCATCCAGTCGCTAGTCGACGCTCGCGTAGTGACGTCGCCGTATCCGAAGTCAACGCTCAGACAACTTCTCCAGAACCGAACTGTAGTTTCCTGTGACCGCGCGAACATTTAAAATAAGTGCGCGCGTGAAAATGTGATTTTCTGTTTCTATCACAAAACGCTATAATATATGTAATAATGGCGTCTAAAGTTAAATATGTGTTTTTGTCTTTTTTTGTAATGTACTGTAATATTATTGTGTCCACCACTCGATCACCGACACCTGATAAAATTCCGATAGGTAAGTTTAGAATAAAGCAAAAAGTATTATCATTACATCATGTTTATGTTGATTATTACAAATATAATGTTGTGACTTTTTGGTTCTTTGAGAAGTATCATCATATAATATACATCATCACTAATACATATAATTACACAGTCACTTGCTCGGGTCTCCTCTCAAAGTGAAATGAGTTAGGCGCTAGTGCACCATGCTAGCCTACTGCAGGTTGGCAGATGACACGCCGTCGAGAAAATCACTCAGGCATTCAGGTTTCCTTTCGATGTTTTCGTCCACCGTTTAAGTAGGTGATAAAATATATTTACATGATTACGAAAAGTAAGAGACGCGTGCCTTGGAGTCGAACTCGACACTTACTATGTCAGTCCAATGGTATATGACCATATGAGCGAAGTGTTATTGGGACTTTATGTTATGAAATTCTCAGTAGCAGCTCGGAATCTGGATTGGTGCCCAGTTAATGGGAATAGGCTCGCCCCATATTACATGGGACCTAAACATACCTGCCGGCGAAGCGTCGGTGTACATTAGTACACCTCGGCCTAACCCTTCGGGGAATACAGGCGTGATGGTATGTTATGTTAATATTTCGCTATTTATTATAAATCATTTAAGTAATATCTTTTAGTTACTGATTTCCTTTTTTTGTAATGATGGCGAAGTTCAATATCATGGCATTTACTATTCATCATCAACCCATTACATTGTCCCACTACTGGGCACGAGTCTCCTCAGTACGAGAGGGCTATAGTCCACCACGCTAGCCTACTGCGGGTTGGCAGACTTCACACGCCATCAAGAAAATCTCTCAGCGTTTGAGCGCGTGATAATTAATTATTAATACGCACATGACTTCGAAAAGTCATATGTGTCATGTGTGTGTGTCATGTGTGTGTGTCATGTGTGTGTAGTCATGCGTGCCTTGGAATCGAACTTGAGACCTTTGACTTGGCAGTCCAATGGTCATATCACTAGGCTATCACTGCATTTATTATTATTTTTTTAAAAACAATACAATATATATTATATATATATAATAGTCGTAGCGGAGGCCTTCGTCCAGCAGTGGACTAATATAGGCTGATGATGATGATGATGATATAATAGTAGTCCTGGGGTATCAGGAATATGGTTCTAGCTACCGGTGGTCAGGTCTCCAAGAAGAGGAATCTCCCAAAAAGCGGCGCTGTGTCTAGGAAAACCGCTTTCTGAATCAAGCCCCTAACCCAGCTGCCAAACGAAAACGATAGCTCAGAGCTTCGACTCTTAGTTCATTGGCGGTAACTACTATCGGTACAATTACTGCTCAGTGACAACCCACAGGTCAACAATCTCATGAGCAAAGTCAAGATATTTTAACCTGATTAACTTTTTCGGCCTTCACGAGATTCTCGTTATGCGGAAAACTATTATTAAAACCTAGCGCTTTGTCAAGCTTACTGGCGACGATATTCCTGTCATGTCTGTAATAATAAAATAATAAATCGACGCCAGTACAGAGCATTACGAATACGATACCTATGCTATGGTAAAATGTCAACAAATAGCTAAATATGTCAACCATACCGTCTTTCAGAACGTGTTTACGGTAGTTATTCATATGTTTTTATTCGTAAAACTGATAAAAGATAAAAAAACATCTTATATTCTATCCATCCATAAAAAGGAACCTGATAAAACTCCAAGGGTTCGATATACTAATATAACATGAAATGAATAACCACCCTCCTATTGGGTGAACATACATGGTCTAATGATCAGAATCACGGCATCTGAGTGTGATTTACCTAGAGTTCTAAATTCTAATCCCAAGATATATCCTTAGTATGATTCAGATTTTTTTAAATATAATTGGATTTGTGCACTGAAATTTACATATAAGGAAGGTTACAGAATTATTACAGACATGGAAATACTAAACTACACGAAAATTAAAGATATACCGGCAATCTGTGGGTGGACCTAAATCAAAACACCTCAGTCTAATCCTTTAGAATGCCGGCGTGATGCTATATTATGTAAAGTAAATATAAGGGGTTAAAGTATGAAATTGCCGATTTGTACTAAAAAATTGAAATATTTTTTTTTATTTAACATTTTTATTTAGGCAAAATAATAACCATTATTATATATATATACTTCTATCTAATAGGAGGGTCATTTATGCCTTTGCGATAGAACTCTGGTGATCTAGATTTCACAAACTGTGTGAATTTTGTACTGTCACCTGGAAAGAATCCTTTTAAACACGTAGAAAAATGTCCAAACCACGAAAAAAAGAGTTAGTTGTAGTCCGTTGAAACAAGGTCTGGCGAATACGGAGGGTGACGAATGGTTTCAAATTGCAGTTTCTGTAGAGTTAAAACAGTTTCTCGTGCTGTATGAGGTCTCGCGTTATCATGGCGCAATAATGGTGAAGATCGATTCATGAGTCGAGGCTGTTTCACGACTAGTTTTGCTATAATTGTTCGGAATTCGGCACAGCAGACATCTGCAGTTAGTGCGAAGCTATAGTGAATAACACCATGCTAAGACCACCAAACCGTTACCATTACCTTTTTATTGGTAAGCTTTGCTTTAGGACACTGTTGCGGCGTTTGACTTGGGGTCAGCCATTGCATTCGCTTACTGTTATCGTAAAGAATCCACTTTTCATCACATGTCACAATTCGATCCAATATTCCTTCATTTCTGTATCGATTCAACAAGGCAACACAAGTTTTAAGTACCTATTACAATAAAACGCTATTGTCATAACCCCTATATATTTAAACCCCCTTTTTACCCCTAAATATTTTATCTAATTTTGATCCATAGTTTCCTTCTAATTTCACAGTACCGATTAAAAGACGATAATGTATTCTATGAGGTTCAAACTACATTAAAATAAGAATTTTTGGAGATTATTCATAAGTTCAGACGAGAGTGGTTTTAGCTTAACAGTTGACTAAAGTAATAACCTTACTTTTTATTATTTTCCCTGCTGTAGATAGAAATATATATGAGACTAGCTTTTTCCCGCGGATTCGCTCCCTACGAATTTAATCCGAAACCGACAGTGATGATCTCTCCTTTCTACTTGTCCAGATACGAGAGAGAGGTCAAACTATATGTCTGAGAATCTATTCAAATTATTGAAGTGAGGCGTGCCCCAGTGTTTAAGTTGCAGCCTATTGCAGCACATTATATGCAACAGTGAATATGTCAGTAGTTGCTGCGACAACCACTAATAAAATGCAAAAAGCAAAGAATACTTAAATTACTCGTATTATCAAAACAGGACTCTGTGGCAATTGGCTGGCAATTATAAACAACTAAGGGTCCAAAAGAAATACGCCTCTTTTACTCAAAATTGTTTATTTGGATGTCACAGAGAACCAATATCTATTTCTTCTTAGTTTTAAAAAATCTTAATCTTAATATTTTTATATCGGATGAGCTTATTTCAATATAATTTACAAAAAAAAAAGGAAAATACGTATTTTTTTTTCTATAGCAATCTGAAAGTGATTCGATAGGACCTCTTGTATAGATACAGATAGCTTCAATAGATTTGAATTGATTGAAAAAGAATATATTCATGAAATATGACTTTCTAGGGTAAGCAATATGTAATGGAAGCTTTTTAATAATTGTATACGATGTTCCTTCGCTTTCTGCACCAATAATACCATCAGTATTTCCAAATTTACAATCCTTGGAAAACTAGTGGGGTAGTATAGAATAGAATATATGTAATTGTTTCTTCTTAAATGTTTTATTATACTGCAAATATTACAAAAAAGAACGGTTTGAACCTAAACTCAAGGGAAAATTCAAAGTTATTTCTGAATTTCGGGGTGATTGAATTTCTCGGGTTCGATTATCCTGGGATCTTATTAGACCATCTTATCTCATTTGCTAACTCAACTGCTTTGTCAGTTGCCTGCCTGACCCTTTTTGAAGGGACAACAGATATAATACATCAATACATAGGTACTAAATATTTATGATAAACATACAAATCAACAGTTTTGGTGGCAGAATTGTATGTATATGTGTATACTTCATTCAATGATGTTAATAAACAAGGAAAATAATGTAAACTATTATTACTTTTAACCGATTTGAAAGATACTCTAAAATAAAATACGACATTATTAAATTACTAAGTCAAATACGAAACGCCAATTTAATTCTTTAAGATATAATCTTATATTATAAAATTCTCGTGTCACAATGTTAGTTACCATAATCCTCCGAAACGGCTTGACCGATTTTTATATGGATATTCAGTAGGTCTGAGAATCGGCTACAATCTATTTTTTATACCCCTAAGTCATAAACGTATACTCCACGCCAGCAAAGCCGCGGCGGACAGCTAGTATAATGTGTAAAAGTTTGAGTTTAAGTTGAAGAGACTTTACATACTAAATAACGCAAATGTGGTTAAATTGAAACGAACACAAGTTTCAGGACTCCCACAGAAACTAAATTATATTTATAGAAATGTTTCTGGTATGATGTTATCAAAACTAAGATGATAGGCCCGAATGAGGAAATAACTTAGTGACACTCACATTCATATTTTCATTAAACACATCATGAATATTTTTTTATCGTGTTTAAGTATTTATTAAAGTAATTATTTAAAGGACTAAATGGTTCTATAATCTGGAGTTTTAATTTAACCATCCATGTTTCGTGGAATAAATGATGCATTTCGCCTCCAGGGGTGCCAAGTGGACTGATGAAATATCAAGTTAATGAGATGATTGTCGAAAGCTGCGATATCTCCATTTAAGTATAGTAGCCCAAACACGAACACTTTCGAGAAAGTATTCGTATCACTGTCAAGAACCAATTTGTATGGCATTTGGACCAGCGCCCCTATCGTGCGTAAAAGGAACTAATTTCTGGAAACTGGCAGCACGAACTAAAATTTGACGTACGGTATCGTATTTTCGAAGGCTGGCTATCGAATATTTTTAAAGTTTATTCACTTAGAATTTGTCGGTGAGAGAAGTTTCGTAATATATTAAATTATAAATATAAACGAATTTTAAATTTATTTTGTGTTTGCAAAGTATTTTTAGAACGAAACACTTAGGGTCACGCAAATAGCTAGTGGTTTTTTACTTTTATTATTAATATATAGTTTATTTGTATTAAGACTGAATTACAAAGACAATACGTAGTATATATATGTTAGTAAATATAATTCTTTTATATGCCATAATAAGGCCCGGGTATGGCGTAATTAAGAAACAGTGGTCGGAATAAGGCCCTAAGTTGCTTTTTAAAAAAGGTATAGTTCACAATGAACATTGTTTTCTGACCCAAATTTATTAATAAAATGTTGATTATTGAATAAATGATTAAATAAACATTTTTGTTTTATATCAATATTTATAGTATTTTTTGTACTAAAAAAAACAAATAAGGTGGGCCTAACATTGGTCAGGTACCTTATAACACATAAAGAGTCAGCAGAGATCCACCTTTTAAACGAATTAGGAAATTCACAATGTTTATTTTTTTGTACCATACAAAGGAATTCTTAGACGATAAATAAATATGGCATTATAGTAATTTTATTTATAATTGTTCTTGTATTATTATGAAATCTATGTTAATAACATTAATTTATCCACGTTTATGAATATACCCCACCAACTTGGTATAGACTGCCTCTTTAGTCTAGTGGTCCCAATCGCGACTGCTACGCTAGAAGTTTTGGGTTCGATCCCCAGGTCGAGCAAGGCGTTATTGGGTTTTTCTATGAAAGTCTCAGTAGCAGCTCGGAGTCTGGATTTGTGCCCGGTGAATGGCAATAGGCTCACCCCCTATTACATGGGACCTAAACATACCGGCGAACTGTGGGTGTACAGTAAGTGCACCTCTGCCTAAAGCTTCGGAGAATATAGGCGTGATTGTTTATATATAACTTGGTATAGTGTTATTCAAATTCTATAAAACTCATTATTTAGGTGGATATTAATAAGTTGTATGTATATTTGAAAAATTAAATTATACCTATTGCCTAAAATGCAAGACCGCCAGTATTTGAACGTAGTACTTTAAATTATTTGCTTGGTTCAAGTTTACTTGAAAATGAGGGAAGAGAAAGTAGGTAGGTATATTATCATGTTTTATTTATTTGTTAACTAGCTTCCCGCCCACGGCTTCGCCCGCGTAGTTTCTCGGCTTTTCTATACTAAAATATGTATGTATTATACATATAAACCTTCCTCTTGAATCACTCTATCTACTAAAAAAAACCGCATCAAAATCCGTTGCGTAGTTTCAAAGATTTAAGCATACAAAGGGACATAGGGACACTGTGTCAAAGCTTTGTCAAGAAACATGTTAAAAATCAAATTCCAGGATAAGTCTGGAGCTTAAGGTACTTACATAAGGGTATACAAACCATATTCCAATTAAAGTATAATATAATACGTACTTATCCGATACATCATAATATTAGTGTCTCATAATTAAATAAATTAAAGTTACAGGTCCATTGTGCATTATCTTTTTACGCCACTAGGTCTTATCGCGTATTGTAGAAATGGCTCAACATTTAGGTCAAACCAAAGTCGGCAAATGCATCAAGGAAGTGACTAATGTTCTTATCACTCCTGCATTAATAAATGATTTTATTAAATTTCCCACTACAAGAGCTGATAGAGACATAATTAAAAATAAGTAGGGGGGTACTTTATATTTATTTTTGTAATTATTCGGTAGATAGGATATGTTATTCTATTCTATAATTATACGTAGCTGGTACTACTTAATGTAGAGATATATATATTTTTATTTTACAGATACTTTGCAAAGTATGGTTTTCCTGGAATGATAGGGTGCATTGATGGATGCCATTTTCATATTTTTACTCCCAATAAAGATATAGAACATTTATTTTATTGTCGAAAGCATTTCCATTAACTAAATGTTCAAATGGTAAGAACGAAATTTTACTCTGTACATAGGAGATACATAATTAAGAAAAAATAATATGGTCTTTATAATTTTGTTTATTTATCTGGTAATCTGTACTTACGCGCATTACGCAAAAATTTGGTACCTACTCAACAAATATTGATGTGGTATTTAGGGTTGTTTTGCTACAGGTCTAACTTAAAATTTGTGAACTACGTAGTTAATCTTGATACACTGCCTCGAAACCAAGTTATAGTAAGCGTATCCTTTTGGAATACTTTAAATGATTATAAATATATAATTGATGTTGTAATTTCTTACATCTAAACAAAGTAAGTAAGTAAAATAAAGTCACGACTTTTTCTCCATTAACCTTACAAAAAATTCCATACTCTATTTTTTAACTCCTGCCACTTAGCCTGCAATTGCAGCTCTACATCCCTCTGTCTTACTCTTTCCTGCACCTCAAAATCTCTCAGTGTCACTTATTCAGCCTTTATTCGCAATCGCTCCTTTTCTAATTCATAATATTCCCTGTCACGCTCTCTAGCATACTCCCTTGCCTTTCTATCACTGTCAATAAACATTTTGGCCAAATCGTTTTTTTTTTGTGGTGGTCGCTACTCTTCTTCCACTTGAGCCACTACAGAAGATGAAGGACAGACTTCGGTGTACGATGTAGGTACCACAGTTGGTTGAGAACTGGAACCTACCATCAACCAGTCTTAAAAAAAAAAAAAAAATATTTATGAGTGATAATTTATGATTGATCAAATCGTGAATTTATACTACTAAGTATTTATAGTAGTAGTAGTAGTAGTTTAAAAGTACTTAAATATTTAAGTACTTTTGGGGAAAAGATGACATAAATAAATTAACTATCACTTAAAATTATATTAGGGCCTTACATATCAAATTAGCGTTTTGTCGTATTGACCACTTTGATCTGAAATATCTCTTCTTTGGTTAAGAATTCCAAATTTAAATTTATAAATTCATTTAGCTGGTACATTTGAGTTTTGAAAACAGTCATTCATTTGTTTTTCGTCATTATTTTTTTTCTTTGCCGTCGCTTATTACCGCACAATGGAAAACATGAAATATCATACCGATATTTCATTACGAGTACGAGTTCTTCCGTGGCATCAGTGCTGCAGAAAAAACTCGAAGGATTAATGATGTGTACGGCGCTGTTGTCGCAAAAGAAAGCACGGTACGTTTTTGGTTTCAACATTTTCGTTCTGGAAATTTCGACCTTCAGAACCAACTCCGTGGACGGCCGGAGACCAAAGTGGAAAATGAAGAACTAAAGGCTATTGTGGAAGCGGATGCGTCACAAAGCACTTCAGAGATAGCTGCAGGCTTCGGGGTAAGTGATAAAACTGTATTAATCCACTTAAAGCAAATCGGGAAAGTAAAAAAACTTGAACGATGGGTACCTCATGAATTGAGTGAATCGAACTTGCAAACGCGCGTCGACTGCTGTGTTACTTTGCTCAACCGACACAATAATGAAGGGATTTTAAATCGAATCATTACTTGTGATGAAAAGTGGATACTGTACGATAATCGGATAGGAATACGGAAGCGCTCGTCGCAATGGCTGAACCCTGGAGACCCAGCCAAATCCTGCCCTAAACGAAAATTGACTCAGAAAAAGATTATTGTGAGTGTTTGGTGGACTAGCGCCGGTGTCGTTCACTACAGCTTTCTAAAATCTGGCCAAACGATTACGGCAGATATGTATTGCCAGCACCGAGAACTAGCGGCGAGATTGGTCAATCGCTCTAGGCCACTTCTGCTTCACGACAACGCAAGACCACACAAGACCACACTCTGCACAACAAACAACCACTAAGTTAGATGAGCTACAATTGGAATGTCTGCGACATCCACTGTACTCCCCGGACCTTGCTCCAACAGATTACCATTTTTTCCGAAATTTGGACAAATTCTTACAAGAAAAAAAATTCAAGTCCGATGCGGCTAGTCAAAACCGCCTTCAAAGAGTTTATTGATTCTCGCCCCCATGTTAGTTAGTAGTAGTTCATTGATCCCTTTTCGTAAAGGGATCAATGAACTACCTATGAGATGGCAAAAGTGCATAGATAACAACGGTGCATACTTTGATTAATTAAATATACTTTACAAAAATAAAATTGACATTATTTTCCTCCAGTACAAAACGACAATGTCATATCTAAAGATTAGGTCTTTAGATATGACATTGGCGTTTTTACTGACCTATTTCAATAACATCAGAACTTGAGGAGTCCTAGGTGATCATCCTAAAATGAAAATTAGTAAATTATAAAGGGTGTTTGGTGCATCGTTTGCCAAATGAAAATGGCCGAATATAGTTTTTTTGCTCGGGCTACAGATCTGAGAGTTAATAGCACCATGGTGCCGAAACGGTTGTATACAGTGACAAGCTTTTAATAGTTCTATAAAAAAGTTCGCAACACCGTTAGTTAAATTTTTATATTTTAGCAGGTACCTATACCTAGTTGCTTTTACGTTTACGAAAGTATTTTTTGAAGGTCAGGTTGTACTGCAAAGCCTACAGAAACATGTTTTTTTTAATTAATTTTTGGAGTAGCAAAAAAAAACAGAAACTTAGGTAACAATATTGTAATTATTATAACATAAAATAAAGTCAAATAGAAAACGGAATAACATTCGACAACCAAATGAGGCAGCGCGGGCATATATTGTTCAACTAATCAGCGAGCGAGGTGCGTTCGGACGCTCTGGCCATTTCATAATTTGACGGTTGCACTTTGGCAGATTATAATCTAACGAAACATAAAAAATAAAGAATGCATTAAATTGTTACATTGTGGTTTATCCCGCAAGGTCGAATATAATCTAAGGATATTTACAATTTTACGGTAACATCCATAAACCTACTTCATAGGTGTGCAGTGTGTGCACACATAAGCATAAGCCTATTTCATAAGTGTGCCCGCCCCTCTTCCGCACTTCAGTTCCCCCTTCCTCACCGCGTTGCTGGTGCGCTGCGTCGTAGTGGGAGATTATTCCTCTATTAGTATTTTGTTAGCATAGGAGCATATGTACACTTTCGAATAAATAAAGGGGTTTTTTTCTCGTTTTTTAATGAATTGAAAAGCGCTTAAATTTAATTTTAAATTAATGGAATCGCAACCCCTGAAATAGGTACTTATATTTAAGAATTTTCCATATAGGTCCCGCTGTTTATAAATAATGGGGACCATACATAACCATAACCAGGCATAACGGGC
This sequence comes from Subacronicta megacephala, assembly GCA_958496365.1. NCBI lineage: Eukaryota > Metazoa > Arthropoda > Insecta > Lepidoptera > Noctuidae > Subacronicta > Subacronicta megacephala. The sequence goes on along the minus strand of OY292513.1, from coordinate 7,411,455 downwards.
CTTCCGTGGGCTCCATCAGCAGTTCCAATTCACCAAATGAGCAAATGTATGAGGTACCTACTTTAAAAAATACAACAAATTTTATAATATTTGAAGAGTTCCCTCCAGGATCCTATTATAAGATCTTAAACTGATGACAATGGGATATCAAGAGTGTAGCCCTTCAATCAAAAAAATATTTTTTTGGATCCGTTCGCAATAAACGGGAGTAATCGGTGAAATTTACATAGAAAAAAAAAAACAAACATATAGTAGAACGCATAACCATTGAATTTTCTAAATTCGGTTAAAAATACAATATAACTTTTATTATATAATTGTCTATGCAAGTTTTTATCAGCTTTACTAGATCAATAATTGCTAATTCTGTTGACATACTGTTCAATTTATACTGTGGCGCCCGAACATGCTTATTTGACATCAGGCGCGTCGACGGTGCAGTACACAAATAAATACCATTGTGGCAGAGACAGTATTGTTTTTTTTAGCAATTAAAACTCCTCACACGATGTTAATCCTTTGAAAAATAAATAATGACACAAGTTACCGCAATTACTTACCTAATATAGATTACAATTTCAGTAAGTAATTACAGTATATAATAGCTCAGGTAAATAATTTAGGAGATTAAATAAAATTACATCTACACGAAACATCGTTGTGGAACACATAAAAACATAATAAACAATCTGAAAAAACTACTTTCTCAGTGGTTTCTTCCGGTATTGATGCTACTCTATTGAGCAACGGGAAAACTGCTCCAGCTTCAAAGTCACATTGACCAATTCCCGCTTAAATGAACTGTTTGGTATATTGTTTCAGGTGTCTCTACATTAAATATATTTTTTGAAAACGAATAAATTGGGGACTGAGCTACATAAACGTTGAAAGTGACCTGTATTACACAACACTATTCTTGGTGATGTCGTGTGAATTATTGAAACTAAGCCATCATGTTGCCACGAATTCTACATTGTTTGGCTAGTTTTGCTAGCTAAAGAAGTCTAATTTTATAGATTTAAAAACTTTGATTTGATTATCGTAATCATATTCGCCCTCAACTTCACAGAAAGTGTCAAAGAGGATCACATATTTTGAATTATTTTATTACGCTTCCCGAGTAAAGCGAAAAGCCCAGAAAAATATTATCTCGTTGATAAGGATAATTAATTCAAAAGCTTGAACCCTTCGGCGAGTCGTTAATTCGCGCGTTTGACCTTTTTTATTTTATTTACATTCAGCCATTTTTTCATCAAAATTCTATTCTTTCAACTCAAAGTTTTATGTCGGTTTTAATGTCAGTACCTACTCACTTTTGTAACAATATCTAGTTCACTTAGTAGTGCTAATGAAGCTGGTTCTAAAAACCGTACAAATGTGAGTTTGACTAACGCACATTATCTTTATAAGCACGAAACATTGCACTTACTAAAAGATGATTTGGATTGAAGCACAAACTTAATTTCGTAGTTGAAAATAGTAACAATCAAAAAATAAAATCTGTGCTTTTGCTGTGAGACCTTTTACTACATTTCATGACGACAACGCGGAACCCTAGAGTATTTGACAGCTGCAGTGCTGTAAAAACAACAAGCTGCATATTTTAACATAAATTAGAAATAAGTATTAATTCAACTTGATACTTCTATGGGTCTTATCATACAGATGGACGGACTGCACAATGATCCCATAAGGCTACGCATTTCCTTTTTGAGGAACAGATCCTTAAAACCAAGATCAATAAGCTTTAATATATATCTAAGTCTTCTGTTTATTTAAGACAAACTTAGATCTACGGAAGACAAACTACTTTTAATGTCACATTAACTGCTTAAGGTGCTAATATAAGTTATTGATACTTTTGTCTCGATATTTAAACTGAAACGCTATCGAGGCGCACTCTAAAGTAGTGCACTGTTTAATGTTAACAAATTGACATGATATATCTCAAATGTATTTTAACCCTTGATTTAAAACTCTATATACCTACTTACTACGAATAAATATGTATACTGTTTTTAACTTTAGAAGAATCTTCTCAAAGGTCCTCATGTAGGAAATGGCAGCGCCATCTAATTAAAAAGAATATTTAAAGGATATATTTACTGAAGTAAACATCATGTATCATTGCTGCTTTCATTACAAAAGTATTTAAAGGAAGTTCAGAGCGGTTGATGAGTGGGACTAGGGAATGTAAATTAACTTCACAATATTCGAGTAAATAATAGATATTTTATATTTATTATTAATTTTACAAATATTTAGATAAAACAAATTCACGCAGCACAATCACAAATAACATCAACCAACAAAATTAAATCAACATTACGATAGACCTTATTCACGCGTGATGACGAGCCTTAGGACGTTTATCATTGGCCGATCCTTTCACCATTTCCGAGTCTGTTTCTTGTGTAAGAGTAGGCCTGAATTTCAGGATTTTTGATGAAACGGCTACCTACAGCCCGTCCATAATGATGTAAGAGTGGATCTTGATGATATGCAGAGACTTATTTCAAACTTTTGATTATAATAGAACTGGTTTTAAGACTTTATTTATGTCTGTGGGCTAATCCTACTTTAAAAATAAAGTTTTTGAGATATAATATAACATAATATTTTAATTGTTCTGAACATAGCTCAATGATACTATCTGCGGGATATAAAAGTTAAATATACACAACAGACAAGTTTTTTATATGGGCCAGAATCATTAAAAGTTGAACAAAGCTTACCTTTACTGGCGTATTCTCTTTTAACATTTAGTTAATTTACTTTGCCTAATGTGTCTTGCATTTAGGCAAAGAAAGTGTTCAAGTTAAGTTCAAGTTCATTTTAACGTTGCTGAAAATGAAGTGAGGGGAGATAATCTAATTTCTATGTAGGTCAGCAAATCCTCAAAATGTAACAAATTCGAAGAGATATTTGAAAACGTTTATTTTGCATTACTGCATGTATGGACGTTGGACTTCTTGTTAAAATACATAAATTTGTTGTAAATTATTGAATTCCTGTATTATTCAAAGCATGGTCTACACACACTATGAAATCTGTCCCAAAACCCTATTTCATAAGGTTTTGTTTGTACAAGATATTCTCGGAATTATCAATAATACCGTGTAGGCACATTGTTTATCTATCCAAAAAAGATAAAACACGGACATTGTATGGGCACGGAGCACGGGGAGAATACCGACATGAAGAGGAAATTGTCGTGACATTATTATACGTATAGCGGGTAGGTTATTGGCGTCATTATTTATCTTACATGTTGGATATCTTAAAAATTATATGATCTAGAAACATCAAATAAGATATTTCTCCGATCAGACATAAGCATCTTCTATAAAAATATTTTGTGAAATTCTTACAAATCCTGCGTGAATAAGTAAATTAACGCTAGACACCGAGCTATACACATGCATACATGTATAGCACAAGTATGAATATATATATATATATATATATATATATAGGTGTACCACCTGCGCCTCGCAGCGTTACCAGTCATATAAAACATATCATCACTTCTTGTCTTTCTTCACCGCAGGGTTAAGTGAGGTGTGCCAATGTATACCGACAGTTCAGTCCTTGTGCCAGGGGGCGAGCCTATTGCCATTCATCATAATCAACCCATTACAATGTCCCACTTCTTGGTAGGGATTAGGTTGAAGTCCATCATACTAGTCATCTGGCACACTTTACAAGCCAGCTATGCCAGGCAATAAAAATCATTCAGGCATGCCTACAGGTTTCCTTGCCATGATTTTCTTCACCGTTTAAGCTCGTGACAATTAATTATTAATACGCATGACTTTGAAACCAGTCTAACGGCAATTTTTCATGGTAGCAGTCGCGTAAAAATGTAGTCTAAATTTATTATTTACTTCTTTATGACAAAATTTGGCTAAGGGGTTTCTCTTAGCCAAATTTTATCGAAAACTGTTCAGTGTTTCAGGCGTCAATGGTACCAGTTAAACATTCAGAGTAACTATCGGATTTATATTAGTATGGAATTATAATGAATATATAGGTAATATAGCCATTTAGAAAAAAAAAAGAAAACGGCCTTCAAGGACTTTATGGTGCATGCAAATCGACATTGAAGACTAACCAAAAAGGAAGCATATCTATCAGATAAAAATAAACAAACATTTAAATTGGTTCACTATAGATAAAATAGACACACACAACATACAAAAAAATTATAAAAAGAAAATATATTAAGAATATAAAAATGACTACTAAGTTATTTTAGTGATGGAAAAATACGACCGCGGGCAGGATTCGAACCTGCGTCTTCTGGTTAAGTACACCAGACGCTATGACCGCTAAGCCACCGCGACCCCCACCCGCGATGTCGAAATTTTGCCTTCACATTTTTAATTTACGTCTTTAAGGCGACGTCAGTGACATCTGTTGAAAATGTGATTCTCAACCGACATGACATGCTTTACAGCAAGTACGATGTCGTACGATGCCACCTTACCTTTTAACTATCTTTTTGTACAAAAAGGTGGGGTGGGGTGGGGGTCGCGGTGGCTTAGCGGCCATAGCGTCTGGTGTACTTAACCAGAAGACGCAGGTTCGAATCCTGCCCGCGGTCGTATTTTTCCTTCACTAAAATAACTTAGTAATCTTTGCATGGAAAATGCCTAAAAAATACAAAAAGATAATATAAAAATGCTTTTAAATCCTAAAGTAACAAATTCCTTTCTTAGCATATGCTTAAGTTTGAAATTTTATTTCCTTAGTCTTTTTTTAGATCTAATGGTTTGGACTGGTCTTTTTTAGGAGTACTTCTACAAATTTTCAATACAAATTATCTAAGTAATATTAAAATACCTTTCTTCGTCTGTACCTACATAAAGGAAAAGGAAAGGAGAAACCTAAACTCTATAGAAACTTGGACCTGACGTTACAGGGCTGAAACTAGACAATGTTTGTATTTTAGGTTATGCTAATTAATTGAGTTATTTAAATAAAAAATGTTTTTGATACTTTGTTTTATACGTAAATCTGGAATGCACATACTTTTTGCTGCAGCGCCTGCAGCCTACCACGATGAAGTTTTAGGTAGGTACATAAAAAAACGCTTAAGGGGTGACCAGCAAAGGTCAGCAGGGGCGGCAGGCTACGGTATCCAAAGTCAGTGGTCACGGGTCAGTCAGAAAGCAATCAATTTCGGAGTTCAGTATTCGAGTAGTCTTAAAAAATAATATAAACCAAAAAATCGGAAACACATATTTGCGCAATAATTCGAAAAGCGAATGACGTTACAACCAACCATGACAATTGACAATTAATACACATGACATTTATAGCAATTGACAGACAGTGCAACCCGTGGTGCAATCGATTTTATCGATTTTATTTCTACGAGAATTATAGGTTAGCGATTAAGTTTATTTTAATGTTTTATAATTCTACTTACCATAAATATCAACGAGATTATAGTTTTTTTTTGTTTTTTTATTGGATAACTCGGTAAACGAGCAGGCGAGCTACCTGATGGTAAGTAGTCATCGCCGCCCATGGACATCTGCAAAACCAAAGGAGTTGCAGATGCGTTTCCGAGCCTATTTAGGGAAAGGGAGGGGAAGGAGAAAAGGAGAAGGAAGGGGATTGGGGGAGGAATTCGGCCTCCGGCCCTCTCGCTCACCGAACGAAGCGCAGTAACGAAACGCTACTACTCGGATGCCGGTCTGCAGCGAGAGTGTGGTACTTCCCCGGTCAAGCCGGCCCATTCATGCTGCTGCATGATAAAATAACAATTATACTAAAAAAATGGAGTATTCATTAATTATTTGTAACAGTATCGATTTCCACTAAATCGATTATATTCTTTGGGTACGCTCTATTGATGTAATGTTAGCGTTTATGAAGTAAGAGATGTATAATGATTATAATGAATTAAGTGTTGTATCGGTTTACAAAGGTTGCTTAAAACCGAAACAGAAAAATAGAAATCTACTTATTTTCTTCACTTGGCCATTGTTATTTAGGGTAAGATTTAAATGGGTTAATTAAGCAAAATATAGGATTTTTTTGGTACATATTTGGTTCCTGTATCGCTTAGACCCAGAAACGGGTTTCTCCTTTCCATCTAAAAATCATGGTAATAGGTTTAAGCTGGGCATTGACGAATGAGTGTGTTAGGACGAACCTGCATTACTTGAAATTACACATTAATTGCATTAAAATTTGTGAAACTTATTAAAACAATACCTAATAGGTTTATTTTATAGGGAGATACTATAGAAGGAATAGATCCAGAGGTGTAGATCGTTCAAAACAGCTACAAAGTAACGATTTTTATGTTGAATTTCTGGGTAACTGGGAAAGGAATTTGCGATTTGTTATGTATGGTGATGCCATATCAGCCGCGCAGCTCCTTCAAACTTGGCAAAATAAACCGATAGTACAGTGGTGCTCCTTCAAACTTGGCGGTGCACTACCTATTTTATTTCAATTTATTTTAAAAATAAATGTCATGAGCCTGTTTGTCTATTGTCCACAACAGCTTGCCTAATCATAAAACTGATCATGTAATTTCCAGAACAAAATGACACTTTAAATTATTATTATACTCAAATTTGGTTGCTACACCTGCTACCATTAATTTGAAAGTACTTATGAATTTTGTAGGGCCATCCGCCATTGATGTATCGATACTTGTATCCAACATCCTTAATTAAATTTAACGACACTGAACACATAATGTGCGGGAGACACCGTTTACAATACATGTAATCTGTAGGCTTGAGCTAGAACGAGGCCCGTATGCCATTATTGTGATTTAGAATGCGGCTGTTCCCAGAATGCGAGCCAATAAATTAGATCTCAATCAGGCCGTAACCGCCATTTGTTATTCTTACTTCACGTACGTGTAGGACACACAATCCGAGACGCTTTTACGCCATACGTCATAACTGGAACTCGTACACATGTTGATGTTTTACAGAAGTAAATTTTAGATGTTCTCATTACTGATTATTGTTTTTACAATGTTCGATATGTTTTTACAAAAACATATCAGCTTCTGCATGATTAGCTTGAAGATTTTACCGGTCGGCAGTTGGAACGGCTGACTTTAGACACGCACAGCTGTCGACGTTTTGACTGAACTATACTTTGGAGACAATGGCGTAAGTGAAATATCTCGAGTCAAGATGTGGTAAAGTTCAAAGTTCCCAGTTTAAATTGAAATAGTTTTCTATTTACATCAGTGGTCGTTATGAAATGAAGTGTGCATTTTTTAATTTCATTCCAAAATTTGAAAACTAAGTACTGTTGCATTTCATTCAGTGGGAGAGCCGTAAGCTCAATTCCATCTTCAGTCCCTTTGCTTCCTTTTTCCCTCTTTTTTCTCTGACCCATGTTTTCGTCGCATTGTTTATACAATTCTAACAGAGCACAGCCAGACTGCGGGCAGCGCTTGCCACTTTAATAGTCTCGGCAAGGCATCTACAACAAAATGTCTTGCTGATCTGGTATCGTCGTGCAGCGGGTCGTTGAGGTCCCTAAAAATGGTTGAGCTACGCGAGGATTGATGTATGCGTACCGTCACTTAGGACAGGTCAACTCAAAGCTCATAGCTCTTTCTTCAAAAAGAAACCATGATTCTCTGAGTTTGTTTTCGGTTTTTCTTCTCAGAGGTTTTCAGATAGGATAAGCCGGCGCACTCTAGCTTAAAAAAATGTAAAACGTTGACTTTTAAAAGTGTCTTTGAAGGATCTATTTACAGAAATAAAATATCATTTCATCATTGCACCAGTGTTGCAGGTGTCCACGGACGGCAATGACTCATGCATCAGTGACTCTTTATCATTTTTTAATTTATCATGTTATTAGACCAATCTGCCGGCGCAGTGTCAACAAATAAAATATTATTATTTACCTATTAACTGTTTTATCCAAACGGTTTCGGCGTTGCCTACTCCAAAAAAAGGTAAATTGTACTGTTTTACTATAGACTAGATACGAGTATAGTAACGATTTTCATTTCCAAAAGCTGTTTGCAAAAGACAATAAAATAAAAACTTCATTTTATAGAAATCAGTGTTGCATTTCTCATTAAAACGAGAGCTCGATATTACTTTTTCAACGTTATATCGTGAAAATTATGAATGGATATCGTCGTCGCTAGAGTAGTGGCGAAGACACCTAGGTGAGGAGACGGCTCCCATTGTTTATGCATGAAGTTATTATTTAGGAGCAAATACCGCCTCAACCCATTGATAGTGAGCGTGTTTAAGTCGGCCACTATACCAAAATGAACTTTTTGAATTATAATTACAAACTTTTTATGTTATTGAGCTACTATTACTACTACCATCTCTTACTTAATTAAATCTTTCTCATAAAACATTAGTAAAATTCTGCATTATCATTATAAAAATAATACTAAGTTATTGTTTGATTCATGGGAACTACTTCATACCGTTAATAAACTTTTAATAACAACGTGACAAAATACTGTTCTTAGTGATATACCTACCTACTCGTAAAAGGATAAAACCGTTTCTTATAAACATATAGGCTCTTACCAAAAGTGGGAGCTTATGATGATTTTCGGGGACTTACAATATTATACTTTGTTTTACGTTTACATCACGTCCGGAATTATGTTGTTTCAATAAGTAAACGTAATCTGTTATGTTATATTTATCACTGTGCTAGAAAGAGTCAGCAACATCAAATTTATAATTTTTTAGGGTTTCGTACCTCGAAAGGAAAATATATAACCCAAAGGTATAGGATTACTTCACTGAAGTTCTGTCCGTCGGTCCGTCAAAACCTTTTTTCTAAGGATCGTGAAAAGAAGATCTTTATAGGTACCAGGGAATATGATCTAAAACTTCGAAAGAAGTTGATACCCAGTGAGAGCTGACTTCTTTTATTAGCGAAACTGTTTTCCGAGGTTCCTACAGATTTTGCATATTTTTTTGTTAAGAACTTGACTTACTTTTACATTTATCTTTTTGGTAGGATATAATTACTTTTTGTCACGTAATCCTCTTTATTTGAATAATAGGTTAATCAATCACAACCTCAATTCTCTAATCTCACTTTCAGCGTTAAAACTATAGCAACTTTTTCTAACTGGCCGATTGCACCTATCCAAGTAAAGTACCTATATAACTTTTTATACTCACCTCAAACCGTCAATTACCAAGGAGGGACGAAATAAGTACCAAGGAGGCACGTAAACCAGTATTATTTTCTATGTAGTCTTTGCAGGTGGACCTACCTTAGGAACCGATATCAAAATATTTATCTATGTTAATAAAATTAGATAATTCGTTTGGGATACGTAGGAATATTTATTAATAGTATATGTGTAAAACCGTTTTGTCGTCAATCCGACCCGTCTTTTGATATAGGGGGTAGTTACCCTAATTACGCGGTCGCGGGTCCGAATCTTGTTAGATTAAAATGTTTGTGTGATGAACATGAATAATTATTTTAATTTAAGTCATAGATTGTTCGAATTTGAGATTCGAGTTCGCGTTTGACTCTGGTTTAGGCCCGGGTCCAGATCCAAGTCGGCAACGATACCGATATCAAGTTTGCAAACACGTTTTCTATCAATTACAGTAAAATCGTCCAATAGTATAATACGTAGACATCTAGTTATCATAAGTTCCATACATAATGTTCGGAACTGGCCGGTTTAACAACTTCGTGACGATTTCTGGTCCTTGATCTGATTGTTATATTTATAGAGAGATTATATTTGGTTGGATCTTTCGTTTTTGCCACCGACTTCCGAAACTTTTTTGGAAATTACATGGTTATACTGTTTTAATTTTTTACTTATAAGGTACGCGCGTAAATTTGCATTTTGATGATTTATAGAAATAGTCAGTGTAAAAATGGTGATTTATGGACACCATTATCTCGTAAACAAAAAGAGACTGTTTATTGCAATTTGCAAATAAAAAGATGGTCTTACTAGACACACAAAATTGCAAGTGTTTAAATAAATTTAGCAACAGATCGGGCGGCTCTGTGGCGTTCACTAGGAGAGGCCTACGTCCAGCACTGGACGAGTATGGGCTAATAATAATGATGATAATGAAAAAGAATTTACGTCATGGGAAGGGTCGAAAATAATACATTCACTGTTCGGGGTGGTAATCGGTATCTCCAGTCGCATTGCGACGTGAAACGTACATCTTTTCACTGGGAGGTGAACATGCGGTCTGCTTGCCCGTAGCAAGCAATAACTTCGTTTCATTGTATTCGACTCCATTGTGTGGTGTGGATGCAGTCAGTTAAATTCATTGAAACACGAGTGGCAATGGTGAATAAAGCAATTTTGGATCAATAAAAGTGTTAGATGGCTCATACTCGAAACTGTATTGACATTGAATAAAACCTTTACAAACGGTCCATATTTTATTTTGATCGCCGTTTAACATTTTTAATGTTTATTGTTTTAACGTCACCGTTACTAGTAAAAAATTTAAAGAAAATATATTAAAAACAGCCGCAACCACTAGGTTTTGATATTTTTAAGACGCAGTGACGTACGCCACTGCTAAGCCCAGGTTTAAAGAAGCTCTTACAGGATTAGATGTGCTGCAGCAAACAACGGTCAATAGGCGTTTATCGACAGTTGAATTAAAATTTTGGGTACAGTTCACACAGCTTACACAAAAATCCTCCATTATTTCAGCGCATATCCGATGTTGTAAAGCCAAACAGGCGATCGCAGGAGACAACTGAGGACTCGTCGCGTTTAGCTGCTAATAGTCACTCAACTGTCACTTTTACTGCAGACTAAGAACGGACATGTCACGAACTTTCGAAACATTCCCTCAACGGACTCGAAGTGCGTACGGTGTGCAAACAGCGAACGTAATGCTCCATTTTGGGATTCGTAGATTCAATTTCAGAACTCCATGCTCAATCATGCGCTGTGGAAACTGTAACCGAATACAATATACCTACAGTTCTCAGCGGATTGCTGTAACCCGAAGAAGATCAAAGGTTTTTGGAAAATCATTTTGTTTCCTAGAAACAAACAAATATATGGAATCATCATTTTCCGAATTATACTGCTGATGTTATTTTGAACGTAAAACCCTTATATTTTAATTTAAACCCGTTAATAGATCCATAAAATACGCGAAACACGAGTGAATCCGCGAAAAAAGATAATTTAAATAATGAGGCCCGGTCGTATTGCACATCACATCGGTCACATTCCCCAAAAAGTTCATATTACTCAGAAAGCAAACATAAATTAAATATTTCTCGTCGCAGCTACAGTAAACGCAGCATTCGTCGATAAATAATTCAAAGTTTCCGGGTCGCATGTCGACATTGTATTTCACGATCTTCGTAAACGATTTCAGTCAAAACAGTTAACTATTTGTTATTCGATGTGGCATGATTAACTTCAATAAAGTAATACCAATTCTTCTAGTGCGCGAAAATAAATATTGGTAACTTTTAAATTAACAAGCTAGGTACGAACTTTGGGCAATAGCTTCCACAAATTCGATCGCACATGTAGCCAAGCGACAGCGTGGTCAGCACAGATGTGGTGGCGATAAATAAGATAATTATAAAAATTTGATGTTATCTACACTGTTATAAGTGTATTAATTTTGTTTACTAACAACAACCGTTAACATGTTCTGAAATTAGTCTAAGAGGTGTCTCGAAAAGATAGTAAGAAACAAGTACATTGATACTGTAGTCTTGCGTCCTTAGTTAAATTGTTGTAGTTAGTTCCCTTGTGCAGTGATAGCCTTGTGAAAGTGCAGTGATAGCCTTGTGATATGACCATTGGACTGCCAAGTCAAAGGTCTCGAGTTCGAATCCAAGGCACGCACCTCTATCTTTTCGAAGTCATGTGCGTATTAATAATTAATTATCACGCGCTTAAACGGTGAAGGAAAACATCGTGAGGAAACCTGCATGCCTGAGAGACTTTCTTGACGGCATGTGAAGTCTGCCAACCCGCAGTAGGCTAGCGTGGTGGACTATAGCCTAATCCCTCTCGTTCTGAGAGGAGACCCGTGCCCAGCAGTGGGACAATGTAATGGGTTGATGATGATGAGTTAGTTCCCACTACTTCGCTTCTGTCTTCCCTGCTGTGGTTTATCGTCCATACTTCCTTAGATTTTTTATTATATCACTTTCGGCTCAACAATAAGAGTTTTCAAAACTTTAACAATTGGTTATTTCGAATGTAATATCTGCTTGCCCGAAAAGATATTCTAGATGTAGTAAAACAAGATTTAAGTAAAGAGAAAGAGAAATGACAAAGACGCTAACGCATAACCAAACATAGTGCATTATCTGCAAGCCAAATAATTTCCACATACATAGTAAAAAAATTACAGGACGTGATATTGTCATAAAATTTAAATAAAATTTTATACGGATAGACCTTAAATACAATTTTTGGAATAAAACACGGAACCACCAAACTGTAAAAACGTCATATTATGTACTATTCTATTCTATTTGTGACACTTCTAACGAAACAAAATGGGTAAAAGAGATAATTAGGTATTGGCAGGCAAGGCAATTTTATAATTATTAAGTAATGTCAAGACAAAGAAGTTTGCAGACGCACTGAATACGCCTGGAGAAGCTACTGGTCTATGAAAAACCTTATGGAGGGTAACCTCCCTCTAACCCTCAACAAGAAATTCATGGACGTGTATACTGCCTTTCCTCACCCACGGTGCTCAGACTTAGTCTTTGACGAAACAACAGAAATCCGCGCTCGAGGTTTGCCAGCGAGCTATGGAGCGCAGCATCTTAGGAGTCCGGCTATCAGACCGTATAAGGAACAATATACTGCGCTCCAAAACTCAAAATCAACGACGCTGGTCAAAAAGCCGCAACCTTAAAATGGAAAGGGGCTGGTCATGTCTGCCGCATGTCGAATGAGCTGTGGGCAAAACTCACCACTGGGTGGAGCTCACACAACACCCCAGGCCCAGAAGATGGCGGGACGAACTACCTTTATTGGATTGGCCGCAAAAAGCTCGCAGAAGGGGAGTAGGGAGGCTTTGCCCTGCAGTGGGACGATAAAAGCTGAGAAAAAAAGAAACAAGTTCCTTACTGTTAGTGTAAAATGATGCCAAGTAAAAAAAAATTAACTTGGAGAATAGTTTTAAAATAAAATGTGTTTACTGCAGCCAGTTGATATCCTTCTCAAGAAATTCAATGGGGAATTTGCCAGACTTCTGAAAAAACATCCCGGGATATCGACTTCTCAAACCAGAGTCATTGAAAGCAGCCAGGAAAGTACACAACTATATCCGCAATACAGCACCACCGAGTGGTGGTGCTCGAGTAAGCCGAGTAGGTACTTCAAGTACCCCTCAACCAGTCACTTCTTACGATTCCATATCTACTATATACCAATAAATCTGATGCCGCCATTGAAACAATAACTTCGTAATTGATTTAGCCTCTCGCAAATAATAAATGTAAAGAAATACACAAACAGCTAGTAAAATAATAATAAAGAATATCCTGAATTCAAGATGAAGAAAAGTGTCCACCTTTTTTTTTTCATCTTATCATATACCAACAGTCAGTCAACAGTCCAATATGTTTCGCAAAAAAGTTACAGAACGATTAAAACGTGCTTTTGCTGTGGTTTACAGTAGATGGCTGGATCAGTAGAAATAATTATGACGACAAGACTCAAGCTTGCATTAGATTTATTAGGCCGCGTTTCGTTTACAGACCCGACACACTGCGGAAAATATATATTAAAAAAAATGTTAAAGCATGTTATGGGAAAAAGCATGCAGCATAACAAAGCATGTTATGGGAATGGAATTTAAACCATAAAATAAATGCAGCCGTGAACTGTATTTAATACGATAGAACGAACCGGTTTGAACGTTTTGTTCTTTCTATCTGTTGTGATATTGACATTGCTAGTGGTGTGGTTTATTGGAATGAGGAGAGGCATTTTTGTTGGAGGAAAGAGAGTACGACTGACACGCAGAGGCTGCTACTATGAAGCTCGTTACAATAAATATGTAAATGGAGAAGGGAAGAAAGAATTCCTGCTAGAAGGCGAAGCATCAGTGGTTAATATGGAGAGTTGTACAATAAGGAAACACGGTTTAAGGTTTAAGGAACCTCGGTTTATGAGTCACACTTCCACGTGATCGCAAGACCCCCATTGCTAGTAAGCTTTAAAAAAAAAACAGAGTTACCTATTTTCGCATTTACAATATAAGTTTGGATAAGGCTTTAGTTTTTGGGTCTTCATATGTCGCACAGTATTTTTTGAAGACCATTTTTCGGACATCGCATTTTTATTACAAAAGCTGACTTGACTGACTGACTGATTGGACAGTCACTGTATAAGCAAGCAAGCCCGTCAAAACCCCAGTTCCCTTCCAGAACACATTCCAACTCTTTCATAGCGCATTTAGTTCACAGGATTGTGATACAACTTGATCACTGATTTGCAAAATTCTGTTAAAAGTGTGTTGTCATAAATCTTAGAAAGGAACTGAGGCTTCTCTCTCTGTTATTGTTACATTAAATGGATAACAATCCTTTTTAGCTGCTAATACTTTATAATAGGGAGGAAATGCAGGGAGCCCGCGATCCTGAAGATCCATGTATAGGAAATTATAGGTCTGTACAGTTAATTTTATATCTATTATTACACATTAGGCCTCTTTCGGGTTGTACGGCCTAGGACAGTGTGTAATTTTTGTAATATTGTTGATGGTTGAGATGTTTCTAAACATGTATAAATTACTTTTTTTAAATCGTTTGCTGTTTTCGGTTGTATAGAAATACCTACAATTGACAATGAACTAGTAAAAGACTTCACTTTTTTGTCTATGACTTTCGACAATGAACTTGTAGAAGACTTCACTTTTTGTGGGTATTAAATTATTAAACCAAGACAAACAACCCAAAGTGTCTTTATCGAAATGTAAAATCGAACATTTAAAACAATAAAAATGGTTCAATATTGGAGGAGCTTAATCGGCGCTCGCATCGCGCGGTCCTCGGCTTCTTGTTGTCGCGGCTCGCCCGAGCGGCAACCGCATCTGCGGGATTCTTATGCAAAATCTATGTTTTTATTACTCCTTTATATCCCCATAGTCTTTTAGCCAAATTGAGAGCAAGAAGAGGCGTGAAAAAATTCATTGTTAAGCTAAAGCGTTTCCTTAATTAACCCAGCTCGTTTATTTTTCACTTAACGACCGAGTGTGCAGTGTACTATTATTTCGTTGTTTTCGTGGTGTACAGTCAGCTTCTTATATAAAGTTACAGATAACATATCCAAATTTAAGGGAACTCCCAAAGTGATCAATGATATTAATACAACGAAAGTCTTCTAATTATGTAAATCACCCACCTTGCTCAAACATATCGGAACATGGACATCGCCAGATAAATGAGTTCATTAAACACTGACATAATCATAGTAACAAACACAGCGCCAATAGTTACTAAGCATCCAAAGTATTCAAAAATATGGAGCACTATATGAAAATGAACGCTATCGCTTCACCTATAGGGTACCTTTTAAAAATACTCGTATGTGTCAAAAACAAAATGAAGGAGATAAAGCATTGGTTGTTTCTTTCATTTTGAACGTGTCGTCATTGGCATGTGTTTTGTTTATGTGTACTTAAGTACTTATTGCGAAAAAATAAGTATAAGAAATTAACCACGTTTGTCAAGAATAAAGATTAGATGTCAAAGAGTAGTATAAGCTTGCATAAATACTCTGAGATTTCATAGACAATATAAATTGAAATTCACATTTAAAATGTCAAGTAAGTCATTTATGTAATTATTTAGTATCATTTAATTCAAAGGCTACAATATAATACTGGAGAAACGTATAAAACATGGACGCCTTTCGAATCAATGCTGAAATGAAACACAGAATAATACACTTGCAACAAGAAGGTGTTTGTTCTACTGCCCGTGGTCTTCTGTCTTTGTGGAGGTTAAATAATACCAGATATGAAGAAAAAACCGTATTACCTAGTAACAGAGGTGGACGTATCACACTCGGGTTCTGGGGCTGGATGTCCTAAAGCGGTGCAGGAGAACTAGTCGAGGTTGGCGGCAGACTTAATGGGCAAAGTTATAGAGACATCTTGAATGATATTTTTGTTACCTACGGCCCGATTTATCGGCCCGGTTTATCCAAATGAAAGAATTCGTTTCATACAGGATAACAGTTCTGTTCATAATTCCAGAGTAGTGACAAATTATTTAAATCACACAAGGGATTTAGAATGCATAACTTTTCCTCCACGTAGTCCTGACTTAAACCCAATAGAGAACTTGTGGGGTAAAATGATTTAACTATGGGATAACACTACGATCAGAAGTACGGAAAACTTATGGAGACACGTTGAAAACGTATGGGAGTCGTTAAGAGGAGACAGATTCTGTTATAACGCAGTGCAATCCATGCGTCAGCGACTTAGCGACGTTATTATTGCTGAAGGTGGATATAGATACACGTTTTTGATATGTTTTCGTTATTTAATTTAAGATAATAAAAAAAAACATTTTAATAGACGTCTTGTTATTTTACGATTTAATATTTTATCCTGAAATTATGTGACTGATACGTAGGGTGTAGGCAGAGTTGAATATCACTCAAGTTTAGAAGGCTATGTTTAGGTCTCATCTCATTCTTTAGGTTCGTGATAATTTGCGAGTTTATAAGCTGTTGGTAAGGCCCAATAGTTCGATAAAAAAAAAATATATATATATATAAAGTAGCCCAGGATTCGAATCGGTAACGTCGCGTATCACGCATATCGCGTAACACAATAAAGCCCCGAGACCATTCTAGCATATACTTATGGTGACAAGCTAAATTTAATATTACTTATAAGGTGTCTGTTATGAGTGGCAAATACTCGTAGTACTCGGGGCAGATAGAAGAAAATAAATATTTTTGATACAAAGCGTTAAGCGGCTTAGGTATTTTTAACAGAAGAAGCATATTTCAAATAGTAAGTACCTTAAATATATAGACATAGAGTTCATTTTTATATAGTGCTTCATATTTTTGAATACTTTGGATGCTTAGTTACCATTGGCACTGTGTTTGTTACTATGATTATGACACTTTTGAACGAACTCATATATCTGACGATGTCAATGTTCCGATATGTTTGAGCAAGGTGGGTGATTTACATAATTAGTATACTTTGGATGTATTAATATCATTGATCACTTTAGGAGTTCCTATTTATCTGGTAATGTTATCCGTCACTTTATTTATGAAGCTGACTGTACATATAACAAGCCGTAACAACGCGTGGAATATTGTAACGCATCAATAAACAGTAGGTAACTTTATGTGTAGTTCATGTCGTAAGATATGACACAAAAATAAGTAATAAATACTCGTAAGCTGATAGACTGATCTGCAAGGTCAGTCTCTTTTATTGATAGACTATGATAAACCACGCTTCATTAAACACCTCACGCAATGTTTATAAGTATGTTTAAGTCCCATATACACGAGCTGCTACTGAGAATTGTAATACCTCGATGTCGAGTCGCAAAGTGAAGAACGGCAGAAAGGCACGGCGTCGGTAACGTCATGGGGTGTGCCTGCCGCGGTCAGATTTAGGTTGAGACCCCGACGTGCCTCGAAGAGCACGTAGACTGTCGTAAGAACACTTATGGAAATCTTTAGTAGTATTGAGAAGCCCATTAAGCCTGACAACCAGCCAATATCGACTTCGAATATCGGTATTGCCCAGAAATTTGGTAGCGGACATCTAATTGCGGTTGCGTCATGTAAAATACTGATCTTCAGCCGCATCTGGTTAGACTGGAAGCCGATCCCAACATAGTTGGAAAAAGGATAGAATGAAATGGATGAAAGATGTGCCAATGCAAAAAAAACAATGACCTTTCATCATTCAGGTAAAAATTGTATACATATACATAACATTCACGGGTTTTTCCCAAAAAAAGGCAGAAAATAGAAATCATCTGTTTCACTTATTTTTAAAGTTGCCGTACAAATTGCATTCTGTTTAAATAATATTGTGCACATTATTTTGCCATTGCTAAGCAAAAATGGGGAGAATAATGCGCCGCATTAAAACAATGCTCTATTTATTAAATAAAATGCGGAATTTGCATTCTACGTAAAGGACAACCGGATAACAGAATAAGTTTTTGTTAAAGTTCTGCTTCTTTTGTGTTGGAAGACATGTACAGTAAAATTATTACAAGCGGCAAGTAGCCGAACAATAATTTACTTCTATTATTAGTTCTGGAGAGTATAATTATGAAAGTCATTACACATCTAAAGATATCCATAACATTTACACAACATAAATCATCGTGCATCTTCATTCTCGACCATATAAGGTCAGCCAGTTTCAATAGTTTCGACCGTTGATTTGTACTCACACATTATCTTTCACTGAAAAGCAACGAATACTTACTAGTTTCAGCAAATAGCTAGTAATAGTTTTCAATCGAAAAAGTTTGAAATTATTATAATCCTGTCCGCATTCTGCCAGGTTAGTAAGAGCCAAGATATTATAGACCTCAATAACTCAATAAGTGGTTATAATTACATGAATAAATTGTGCATTCAACAGAAGTGGTCCTGCCCGAAATCGCAGCGCTACCAAGTGGAGTCAATTGTGAATCTTAACTATGCCGCGACCCATGCAAAAAAACACAGACGAAAAATAAACATCGAAATCGTTCAAGCCGTTTTCAGTTTTAGTTTTAGTGAGACTAATGAACAGCAATTAATTTTAATATATAAAGACTAGCTTTAACTCGCATTCAGTGTCGTGGGAACTTCTAATACCCTTACAACTATCCCAATCTTAGAATAAAAAAATAAGATAATCTTAGAATAATAAAAAAGGTCAATTTGCTACGGTCAGTAAAGTTGTAAGTCGCCAAAGCATATACAATTACTGATTTCATGGCTGAAACGGAATTAAACCAAAAAAACTGTATTGCCAATCATGAAAACAAACTATTGGACTTGATTTTAACCAACGTTAACTGCAGTGTATCAACACCTAACTGTTTTAGTAAAGTCGACCCATATCACCCTCCCCTAGAAATACTTCTTGACTTATTTCTATCATCTACATTAACTTGTATACCTCGTTCCGACTATAATTTCTTTAAGGCTGATTATGATAAAATTATACTTAATCTCAAAAGAGTGAATTGGCCGGTAAGCTTTGATTGTTGTTCGGACGTCAACGATACTCGTATGATCGCTTTATTTTATAATAAAATTAATCTTATTATTAGCGACCTTGTTTCAAAACGTAAGACTAAAAGCCAGTCTATCCCATCTGGTTTACACATGAATTTATGAAACTCTTAAAACTTAAGGACAAATTGAGACACAAATGTCGGAAATTTAATAACCCCAGAGACAAACTTGAATATGATGATATAAGAATAAGTTGTGACAAACTTCTGAAAAACTGCTATAAAAAGTATATTAATGCAATAAAAACTAGTCTTTAAAAAAATCCAAAACCCTTCTGGAATTATATAAAACATAAAAAGTCCCCAATTAATGTACTGCCTTCCGATATTGCTAATTTATTTGTGTCAAAATTCAGTCTCGTTTACACCACTATTACCGATGTCACGTCGTCAGCTATAAAAACGAGTAATTTCGAAGAGTCAACCTGTAACAAACTATCATGTCTTAGTTTTCCCGAGGAAGAATTCCTGACCAGCTTGAAGCGCTTGAATCCAAATAAAGGAGCCGGACCGGATGGTATTCTACCTCTTTTCATTAAGACGTGACCCTCAGTTCTATTGTATCCATTAACGATAATATACAATAAATCTCTCATAAGTGGGGTTTTCCCTAATGAGTGGAAACGCGCCCGCATTGTCCCTATCTTAAAAAAAGGTGATAATAGCAATGTTATAAATTATAGACCTATATCTATCTATATATTCTATCTTCAGTATCCAACATTTTTGAAAATCTTATTCGTCCCATTTTAACAATGCACACCAAATTCCAACTACGGACCGAACAGCATGGTTTTCAAGAGAAAAAATCTGTCGTAACAAATCGTTATCTCATACGTAACACCCATAATGAAAGGATTAGATAAAAATCAGCAGATTGATTCGGTATACACAGACTTTGCAAGTGCTTTTGGTTTCGTCAATCACAAAATACTCGTCGACAAGCTTCGTGACCAATATGCCATTAGTGACATAATGTTGAATTGGTTTAGATCATATTTGGAAAATCGGGAGCAGACGGTGGTGCTTGCTGGTTATGAATCTAAGACATACATTGCGACGTCTGGTGTTCACCAGGGATCACATGCCATCTCGGGCCAATTTTATTCCTTTTATTTATCAATGACATACATGACACTGGTTATCATTGTCAGTGTTTCCTTTTTGCGGATGATATGAAGATTTCAAGGCAGATCGATTCTCTTTCTGACGCTAAACTGATTCAAGCCGACTTAGATGTATATACAAATGGTGCGGTACCAACAGGATGATGCTTAACGCTTCGAAACGCTTACAGAATATTGTTACCGGATCTTCTATGACTCACGATCTTCATCAACGCGTTAGAATAAATGTACCCAAAATCTAGACGTAATGATAAATCTAGGCATGAATACTCCGATAACTAGGTTGATGTTTACTTACAACAGTTGGTGTATTTTGTATGACCTAGATATATTTCATGACCACCACGCGATTTAGGGCTAAGATTATAATGAATAAGCATATTAGAAACAATAGACAAAACTAATATTCATACAATTAGTTAATATTTATATAATGATTTAGTTTCATATGATTATTCAGTATAACAACCAGTCTGTGCTATATTTGTTTGTGTGGTTTTAAATTTTTAAATGCTTTTGTGAAGCTTATTAATTGCAGATACTGTCTATTTTATTTAATGTTCGTTTTTCTACTCAACTTGAAATATTGTAATTACTGTGCATATCTTTTATTGATTTTAACATATGTCCATATCCCACTACTCGCTACTTACCAATGTTTATGTTTTTATTGTTGATAGCCATAATTAATAAATAAATAAATGACGCTAGGCAGGCCAGAGCGGACTTGTGATTTCGTACAAATGCCTATAGACAGGTCGCCCAATTAGTTCATGGATAAGTTTAAAATTACAATAAGTATTTCCTATCTCACATTTAAATAATCATGTTATTGCAGTTTTAGACTCAAATAACATAATTTGATGATAGTTATCGTATAAAAATTGTAATTGATTCAAGTTACTTGAACTAGGGATACTACTTACAAATAGGAAATGGTGAACTAAATATTATTTTCAACAAAATTCGAAAGCATAAGCACTTTACTAAAGCTAGATTTCAGCATCACAATTTAGCTTAGTATGTGGAACAATTTGCGTATGCCTTCTACTGCTTTATTCTGCCTATAAGCAGACGTGCGAGGTCGGCGTTGATGAGTTACTCTGTCATTCATAACGTAGTGCTCAAATTAGGTGCCCACTGATTCGTGCATATGTATGTGAGACAAATTAGTCCAGTCCTGCTGCGCGGTGATAAATAGGATTTAAGCATACGTGTCAGCGTTAACCTGTGAATTATATTTCAGCGCTAATCCGGAAATTAAAGACTTTAGACGCTTAGTAGTAGTAGTTCATGCAACATGGAAATGGAATGTTGAGTAAGACCAGTGTCAGGTTCGTAACGGCCACAACTCTGCTTTCCCATCATACACATCAACTTAACATGTAGACACCGCTTAAAAAATATAATAGTCTTTATAGTCTAGAATATATATTAGCCTATAATTTAAAATATCTTTAATGTATTAATATGTGCACTTGAGCTTTGACTTTTTCTAAAAATACGAAATACGAGTACCAACACAGGTGGTCTCTTTTCGCTTGACCTCTCCCTCAGGATTCGGTAAGTTAGAAGGAACGGCCAAGAGACCAAGTACTTTCCAATTCATAAATCTATATGACAGCAAAGAAACACGGCATAGACAGTGATAGGCCTCAAAATATTGCTTCATCCCATCTTCCAAGCTCAGGTGGATGTGATGGCTGTACTGCTGATGCCGCGAAGGCTATCAAACGGGGTGTGTACAGAGTACATAATTTACAGGGTTGCAAAGACTTGGAGCCGTTTACAGTCGAAAACTATGTGAATATTTTTTTAAAACCAAATGCATTTCACTAATATATATTTTTTCACTTAATGAAACTAAATTATATTCTATAATAATCAAGACTTATGTAACTTATAGTATATTCACTTAGTCCCAGATATACATTAACAGAAACCTTCACATTTGTTAGGTAAGCAATAGACGGAATTCAGCTGCGTTTATGTTCGTATTGCTTTTATCGTTGAGTAACTGTTACTGTAAATTGCAGTGGAGTTTTTTTTTGGCCATGGTAGGGTGGAGATACAGTATGACTACTTACTGAGAAACGTTTTTTACCCACTTGATAAACACAACAATGTGATTTTCTTCTTCAATAATTAAATATTCTAGACAAAAGTTATAGCCAGCACCTATACAGACAGGTTTTTTGTTTTTCTCGAGTTGTTTATTTATGTTCTAAAATATAGATATTTTATTAAGACAATTAAGCTAATAAAATCAATATAGATACGGAATAATAAGAATCAATATATTCTGTTTAAAGCATAGAAGGAAACCGCTAAAGCCGTACAAAGTAAGTACGCTTATGGATCAAAGCGAATCTAATGAAATTGGAATTTCATTAGTTGCAATCATCGTTCATGTTAAGTACGCGTAATAATTTGCTGTCCAATGCAATGCTGCATTGTATTTTCAATTACACAGACGGCAAGGGCCTTCAGGACATACAGGACGGTTGCGAAAATTACTACGGTTAGTGTTACCGTCAATTAGGGGCGATCAACTCAATTAAAACTTTATCTGTTTATGCGTTTATGCATTGATTTTGACAAGAAAATTATTATATCTAATTGATATTGCTGGTTAAAATTTCTGATACATTAAATTGCCACCTGCAAAATCATCAAACTTTGGTATTGATTTATTAAAAATTTCTTTTTTATTATTAAAAACATTAATCTGCCTAACAATAATCATTATCATCAACCCATTTACTGTTCCACGCCTAGGCACAGGTCTCTTTTCAGGTCGAACTATCATCATCATCAGCCCATACTCGTCCACTGCTGGACGTAGGCCTGTAGGAGAGGTCGAACTATAGCCTAGCCTTATAACCTAACCTAACCATTTAGCTTAGTATGAGGGGTTAACAATTACTAGTAATGTGCCCCCATTGCTAGTAAGCTTAAAAAAACCTAACCTCATTAGGCAACAGAGGTCAACAATAATCAATTATTTAAAAAATAGGCAATTCAGGCATTAAACTAAACAAAGATAAAGAATTTTTACCTTAAGATGAAGGATTTAATTAATTTCAGAATAGCATTATTAGCTTACACTCATCAAGTACTCGTATAACCATGAAAGTTCGAGTAAGGCTCTAAATAAGGGTAATTTCAGTTCTGGAAAGAGAAATAAAATACTAAGTTTAATAACAATATTGTATGTCAGGATATATACCTACGAGAAGTAACAAAATTATGAAGTTTTATACGGACAAAATATTACTACTGGGACACATTATCTGAATAGAACTTTTTCGTACCTCATACTGCTTAATTTGTTGGCAAACTGAGTAAAAAATATCTCGGAGAACGGCAGTGCCCTTGTCAAATCGAGCGCAAAGTAAGCATTGCTTGATAAAAATTTGATACAGGGATTGGTTTCAGTGTCCACACAATGGGAAAACTTTCGAAATGAGGATCCTATTTTATTCCTCTTTTACCTCATCAAGAACTATTAAATGTCGGAGATAGAGATATACTGCATTCATAAAATCCTAAGAGACCTAAACTATTTACCAGTGGTTAGGAAAAGTTGTTCAGTATAGTGAGCATTTACTATTAACATATAAAGTCGAAGATAGTAATTATCTATGTAAAGCTCCATAGAGACCAATAAAATTATTAGAGATGTGGAACATTGACAGCTAGATCTTCGATTACGTGACGCCACCTATAAATAACGAAAAAATTACGTGGTCACGTAGACGAATTCATTAAAAAAATATTTACTAATGCTAATCCCTTTAAAATAATATGGTATTGTCCCTATGGACACTGGAAGAGCCGAAATGAAAATGGTGTATGTGATTGAACACAATATTAATATTAGTTGTGTAGATTAAGAATAATGCAATAAAAAACTGTCAACTTAAAAAATTGTGCCCGTTTCTGTACATTCAAATCTACTTTTCATTGAGCAGTACAAAAATTCCACAGCCGCAGCAGATTATTGAGAATCGTGGCCTTTTGTGGTAAATCGGCTTCTAATAGTTTACAAATCCCGGATGTCACATGTTGACTCAGTTCAGTATTTTGTTTTCATAAAATGTGAGGGTTAACCACTAGGTGTGTTTTTACGTTTTATTCAATTAAGCATAAACTCTGACTGGAACTATAAAAACAGCTTGTTTTACCATAACTACACTTCAAGAGCGTTGTCAACCCACGAGGGAGGGGTGGGTTCCGTGATCCGTTTTGTTATATCATTACGTGAACGTTTTGGCGGCAAAAGTATCCGTATTTATTCAGCGTGGGGCGCTGTGACCACTTGAGCCCACTCGGCTGGTAGAGCCTGGTACTCTCCCCACATCATTTGAAGTGAATTTTTACCGGGGCTCCGTTTTTGCCTCACAATTGTTTGCATGATATGTTTATCGTGGAAAACGTATAACACGACTAATATTGCAACGGATTTTTTATTAGAATTATAACTTAGGAAACAACATAATTATGGCCATGGCAACAGATAATATAAATAAGAGTATTAGTAGACATTTTTAGTTAACAAAGCTTTAAATCGTTTATGGGACACATACGCCCGCATCCTTGTGATCTAGTGTGGCAGGACGACAACGGAATATAACAATAAATAAAGTTTAACATTTAAATTAAACCAAATAATGTTAAAGATGCATTCTGTCAAAAAATTATCGCGAAGTTAATTAATAAAATACTTAATTATCTATCTATACACATAAAATTCTTTGTCCTGAATGACTGACTGACTGACTGACTGACAGGCGGAACAACGCACAGCCCGAACCGCTTATCGTATAGTCCTGTAACTTGGAGGGTGTGTTCTTTGTATGACGTAGGCATCCGATAAGAAAGGATTTTCCGAAATTCTACCCCTAAGGGGGTGAAAAAGGGGGGCAAAGTTTGTATGGGACAACGTGATTCCTTGGTCCAATCTGCTTCAAATTTTGCATAAACGTTCTTTAACAGAATTGATGGAAGACGTGTTTCATATTTTATTGAAATTCATCTCCTAACGGACTTAAAAAAGGGGGGAAAGTTATTTGGGCGTGGTTTGCTTCGAATTTGATATCAATACTCCTTAGTGTTTTTGATTAAAATTACTTTTTATTTTGACACATGTCATGTTTGAAAACTCAATCTGATTTTAGTCAAGAAACGTTGGTTGATAAACATATAAAATGCTTTCTATGGCACACAAAAGTGGAATTGAGAGGCACACCATAGAACCCTTCTTAGAGGGAGCAATTGAGTGATGGGTGGAGTTACTGTGTTGCTGGCAGGGGTATTCCATCAGATTCTGTTGTACCTAGAGGACCCCGAGCAGACAAAGTCATCATCCATCGTCATCGTAATGATTATATTTAAAAAGAAATACGAGAGAGATGCGTCTGCTGGAGAGTTTTCTGAGCTTTTACTTAAAATAGGAAATGGAGATTAAAAAATTTGAATATGTATACCATCTCTCCTGAATACAGTAGTGACTATGATAGATGAATAGATCTTAGAGTGTATCCTGATTTTTCTAATATACATACGAAGTCTATAGACTGGATGTGCAAACGTGCAATACTGACTCCGAAAAACAACAGTTCAGCTGCTATTAATTACATACTTCTTAAACCGTTGGAGGGCTCAGAAATTGGATTCAGTGCTACAAACGGTCGAAACAGTTTACTATCCTGTAGAGTTCCTTAACAGTGTTAAACCTCCTTGGGACACCTGTATTTCTGCTGCGTCTCCTTATACCATTTAAGCTATGTAACGGAACTAGACTGAGAGTATTGATCAGCAGTGCACAAAAATATTAAAAAGGTCCCTGATTACTGGATGTGCTTGAGGGGATTCAGTTTTCATACCTCGAATACCTTTGCTACCCTCCAACTATGTTTTTAAGAACAATTACGTTTCCCCCTAAGATCTTAGCTTTGCAATTACTATAAATAAATTTCAGGGTGAGTCATTAAGGGTGGCAGGCATAGATTTAAGAAGAAAGAAAGAGAAGAAATTCTACATTGCCTGTTACTGAATCAGTATTTATAGCAGTCTGGTCATTTTGATATGATTTGGTGGTATAGAAAGAAGTGCAATTTTAAGTCTTGAGAGCAAAGTGGACTTCCACTATTTATACATTCATAAAAATTGACCCTACGAGGCCTCCAATATGATAGACCATCGCAATAGCTAAAAGGACATGAATGAATTAATAAGAAATTTTAATGTGAATTAACAAATTATTTGGTCTCAATGTTAGATAATTTGTAATATCCCGCCAGAAATAGAAAAAAATAAACAGTCAAAATCGTGTTGCCCACGCGAGCGAAGCTGCGGGCGGAAAGCTAGTCCATGAATAAAATTGATGTTTACTTATACACCTTTAAAGTTATCTCAAATTGAGGCAATACATACATGCGGTATGCATGTATCACGCTTGTATTCCTCGAAGGGTTAGGCAGAGGTGAACTAATGTAAACCCACACCTCGCCGGTATGTTTAGGTCCTACGTAATAGAGGGGAGCCTATTGCCATTAACCGGGCAACAGCCCAAACTCCAAGCTACTAACTACTAAATTGACATAGAAAAACCCAATAACACTTTCCTCGACCCGGGAATAAAACCCAGGACCTCTAACGTAGCAGTCGCGGTTGGGGCCACTAGACTAATGACGCAGGCAGTTATTAATGCAATAGACATTCTATAAAATATTTTGAAAGCATTTAGTTTCCTGAAACCGATTGATACAAAACGTTCCCCATCCTGATGCTTGTAGACTTGTTTAGATCGGTTGTTCACAGATTTCTATGCGTTATTTCTAAATTGACGTGATCTCACACATTCAAAAAGCCTGCTGCCTGGAACGAGCCGACCGCTAATGCGTCTCTAGCCAAAATCAAACAAATTAATTGAGTGCAATTTCTTTTATTTTGTGTCGTGAAGATATTCAAGTCGTCTGGAACGAAGTCTGACTTCTACGATCTCTGAGCTCTACGTAAATGCATTTTACTACTCTTAGACCTGTGATTTTAATGGTACTGAATCACAACAATATCGCACTGTTAATCACTTATCAAGATTATTTGTATCAGAATCTTTGTAGCTGATTTCCTTATGTAGACTAGTTACAATATTAGAGAGTAGTGTTATTAAAAAAAACATTTTTTGGATTGTTTAATATCCAAATTCCTGGTACTTATACATGTTTATTCTTGAGGAATAAACATGTATAAGTACCAACTGACCAGTGACTCGCGGACCTCTCGCGACGAGTCAAGGTATTTGCGCCGCTTTTCCCGCTAAGAGGAGGTTGCCTCGAGTTCAGCTATGACAAATTCCAGACAAAGTAGTGCGGCACTTAATCCGCCTCACCGAACATCGTAGAGATGCGCAGAAGAAATCAATTTACTCCTATATGTACGTAAAACATAAAATTCTATGAATATTGAGGGCGACCAATTCTAAAAGCTGTAAAATCAGTATCAATTTATAAGAGTACAAAACGAAAAAAGTAAACTGAGTTTTTGTGAAGTTGGTTGCTTAAGTTTGTATATGCGAGTTCAGCTTATAATGGTTATGTATAAGTTGACATGTAGGTTGTACGAGATATAAATTAATTAAGTTTTAAATACGGCGCTTCAATAATTCTGTAGATTAGTCACCTCTTGCAAACTTGTACTAGGATACAAACAATGGCTTCTGCAGATTATGTACATATTTTTTTTATGGACATTATTATTTAGTTACATCAGTTTCCCTCTTGACTCTGCCAGTTCTGTATACCATAACGCAAACCGAACTGAGTTGTATGAAAATCTACCATTTACCATGTTATTAGCTCCTAATCATCCAAGAAACCTTTAAATTGCACATCTTACCTTCGATACGTCAAATGGTTCCAAATAAAATTCTGCCACGCGCACCAACGCTTTCCAGCTTGTAGCTTATAGAAAGAGACAGTGTCAAAACCTTTGATAAACAGGTAAAAGGTAAATATATAATTTATAAAGATTCTCAATATGGTTCCACACACGTCGTTTCCGCGCGATGATTTGTATAGCCGTTAAAGTGACAAATAATGAATGATAAATGCGCAATAGACAGTTCGACTTTAAATTTGAGGTTGAATTCAAACTTGGTCTTTGACTGGGCAGACCACAGTCATCAATAGGCTATTGCTTACCTCACCTACACTTTTACTGAACACCAAATACATAAAATAAAGTTTACATAAAGAATGCTAGGTTTTATAGCAATGCACGACGATCAAAAATAGCTCTAAGCAAAAATACTAGGTGGTGCCATACTGGTTCTCTGAAAAAACACTCAAAGTTATACACGAATACTGGAGGCTCTTGAACGCAGCATAATATTTGATGACCCATTTGTCAAATTAATAAATTTGGGGCCTCAACATGGCCTGAAACAGCCAAACAATGAAAAGGTGGGACCAACAAATGTTTTAATACCAATCTACATATTATTATATTTTAGTACCTGTATTAATTGCCCTTATCATATCAAAACGGATACTCTAAGTCTCTTCAGGATCATTTAAAGGTACTACAACGATAAACTTTAAGATAATTATATCTTTGATAATCTAATTCTAGATGACAAATCGATTAGGGATTCTAATCATATAATACGAGTACCAAAGCTTATAAATGATACTCCTTCCGTATTATCATTATTTCTGTAAATAGATCTTATAATGACTCTTTCACAAGTCATTTTATTTTGATTATTAGATCTAGCTTAACTGATTATCAATAACATCTTAATAATGTGGAAATCTACAAGCTAAATAATAAATTCTTAGACCATAATACTATGGCCAAATGCTACATAGTAACTTTTTGACTAACAATTCAATAAAGGTATATTACATTTTCACGCAACTGCCGTAACTGCTAAAACAGTTCTGTATAGATTGGACCTTGGAGAAGGACATAAAGTCATTTGGGATGAGAGTAAAACTTCGGGCAACAGTTAGTAACCTATATTTGAGTGAATATGCAACAATGTGGAAGACATATATCACCTACATATTATCACGTCTGACTCTCATAGGGTTTGGTAAAGAGTATAGATTTCTACTCGCTATGATCCTGGCGCCACTTTCGCTTCATCCACGTTAATTAACCTCGTCATACTTGAACGTCGGTTTAGGGTGAAAGGCATTTATCATAATAAATATCAGAGATAAAGGGAAGAAAAATACATGTTGTGCCGACTCCAAATAAATTAGGACAAGAGCAGCAGGATGATGATGATTTATTGATTTAGTTCTGGTCGAATAATTGCTTAACTTTTCAACAAGTGCGTATTAACAATTCAGTAGCACTTGTTTAAACTGCATTAATTGTGAGGACACCTGCATGCCTGAGCGATTTTCTTGACCGCAGCGACGTTTTATGTTTGCTAGCATGATGGACTATCGCCAACCCCTCTCACTCTGAGAGGAGACCCATGTATGTCTAGCAGTGAGACAGTAAAGGGGTTGATGAGGTTAGTTGTGGGGTGCACAACGTATGAATCCACAACAATCTTCTTATATTGTGGTAAAGCCTTCTATTTTCAATAAGCTTTTCCAACAGCAGTGGACTGTAAACAATATTAATCTAAACATTGTGAAATAGTGTTTTTGGCAGAAGGTCGCGCTGCATCAACGGACCAGAATAATCACGTCTGAAACACAATATCGGCGCTACATTATATTGTTTACACTACACTGAGCTAACACAGGATACATTCATTACAAAACCTCATCATGTAAGTTATAGTAGTTAGATAGTGATTTGTAGCGCCCAAGGACATACGAGTATATGTTTTCATAACTACCATCTCGAAAAGGTACTGGTGGCGAAAAAAAAACTTAACAAACAGGTCATAAAAAAACGTATACCCACATATTACTTGTTTATGAAAGATTTTATTCGAAATTATTATTTTTAATCCATTACTGTATTTATGACTGCCTATCATTTTATGTAGAAGAACTTGTGAATTTCATACCTACATATGTGATGGTCAAAATTCAATGGGTACACTTTTAGCAGCGCAAACTTGGGTTGTCTATGAAGTGGAACCCTTGTGGACTGGACGGTAGCCGCCGACGACTATTATTGCGACAATTTCGTTTGCACACGATCTATGCGTACCTATATTTTGTATGTACGTGCGTTGGAACTGAATTCTTATCAACGTATAAGTTAAAAACTATTGGAGGCAAAGTAATGCACGACTTAAACGGTATATTTATTATTCATTTATACACTTTCTGAATCGTGAAACATTACAGATAAAGCTTGTATCGTACGTATCGTATGCAAACCTCACATACCGCTGCGCTTGGCTTAGAATAGACAACGGCTCCGAATGTAACAAAGATGTTGATATAATAATACCTTTCCTATATTTATTATACCTTTTCTATGTTTAACAAAAATAAATGTTTTTTATGTAAGAAAGTTTAATTCATATACAGTAACATAATCTCTGCTAACAGGTCTAGAACCCGTTGTACTTTTTCTTTCTTTACTTTCGATAAATGATTTATTAACTTGTCGTAATCGCCTGAAGATCTTAAGACTTTAATAACATGCTCCTTTGATTTCGCATCAAAACCGCGGTACACTTTTGTCCAGAGAGTTTTAAGAATCATCCCATCTAAGGCTTTTTTGTCATACAATTCCGCGTTTACCTGTAATAAAAACAATTTTATTAAAAAACAATGCATGCAATATCCATTAAACACAATTGTGCGTGCCAATGGTTGGTTGTTATACGAGTATCATAGCTATTTAAGTATTGATTTGCTCTTTAGTCAACTGATCCCACTCAAACTGGACCTGTAGAATCAGTTGACTATTATAATTATTTTTGTGTAGGTATTTTCTTTTGTCGATTGGTATCGCGGCTAAAGTGGAAACAAAAAGTCTTTGAATTTCATATTTGATTACAATGAAAAATGTTAGGAGTAAATAATATACGATGTTTAACCCATACCAATGTAAAAATCTTAGACATTGGATTAGTATATACCTACATAAAACTTCTTAAAATCAAAAAGTAAAACGAAACAACTCAAAAATCGCAGTCATTCATTAAGGATTACTTATTTAGTTAGTTGACCTTCAACCTAATGTACTTAAATGCAATGTACATATCTTACTCTACGCTTGATATTCAAATTAAAAAAGGTTTTCCACTTGACTAGACAAATCACAAAATTATTCAACGGGTCCAGTTGACCAATTAAAATATGTAATAGGTCTAGTAAACCTGCGGATCCCACCTGCCTGGGATCAGTACACTAAAGAGCCTTCAAAACAATAATTTCTAAAAATCTGCCCACGTCGCATTAAGAATAAATATTTAATATGTTAGTATTGTAGCTTTACACCAACCAATAGAGACACCAAACCTAGCTAATTAGCTAGCTTTTTATGACCTTCTGTTACAAATTTATCTGAATTGGTCTTAATTGGGGCTAGACCTAAACGCAATATTCAAAGACTTTCTGAAAACACCGAGTATGTAAGACATACCTAAACATGTTGCTTACACAAGCTGAAGTACATTTTTGTATTATACAAACAAAATAGTAATAAAAATTCACATTGGAATGTGTACTCACCAAGAATATGTGTAGGATCACCGATAACAAAAGAACGAAAGTCGCGCTATGAGCCATATCGAGTTACTTCCACTACAAAGGTTTGTATGTTACTGAGACTGGATCGCAAAAAGAAACGAATGATATTTCAAGAATGGACTAAACATCCTTTTACGTAATGGCATCTATTTCTCTTAAAACGTTAACAATGGTTCAAACAGTTCTTCTCCGAATGAGTTAGGAATTCATTTGTAATCAATCATCAATCGTCATAATTTATATTTATAGTATTTGAAGATTTAGGCACTTGGTCTATGTAGGTACAAAATATAGCAAAATGAAAAAAAAAGTGTTGAAGCGGAGTTTAAAGTAAAATTCATGTGCCTTACGATAAAGTTTTTGTAATGGTTTGTCCTATACTTTTCGATACTCCTTCTACTAAATCGGGCTTACAAACGTTTTATTTAGCTAGCGCTTCTCCAATTGATTTACTGGGACTTACGACTACGAGTCGGTCAAAAGAAATTACTTAAGGTTTTGGCAGAGAGTGTAATTTATCAAGATATAACTCTACAATATATCTATAATATTATCTAAAATGCCTTGCGTATATAACGAACTATTTAAATGATCATAAAAATACCTGAGATATAGAAAATTATTTTGATAGTTCCATGTTGGGTCCCAAAGTAGGATTGATATGAATTATATAATTAAGATTTTTTTTAATCCGATTAGGTATTTTAATATGCATTATATAATAAAACTTACAATTAAAAAAGAAAGTACCTAGTGTAAAACAATCGCTCAAACGCAATGGCTCTTAGAGCTAAATTATGAAGTGTGAATCCATTTTGATTAGGTAAGATCCGATACCTGCCTTACACTCATAATATGTTATAAAAATAGTGTCATATTTATACGGGAATAACCATTACAAACTTACTGCTTACACCTATTACGCCACTTTCGCCCTTATTTGTAAAATATGTATTCCCTTATATGTAATAAAGTACTTATATGTACGATATTCATCCCACTGAACTCACAATTCTTAGACTCCCAAACACAACGCTTACACTTTAGTCACACACATCACGTCTAAATCTATCCAACCTATTAAATTTTACCGTTCCCTTGGAAATAAGTCTCATCATAATTATATATTGTGTTCGCATAGGTTTTTGTAAAATGACATGTGTATGCACGAAGTCAAGAGTTCCTTGCTATTAAACTGTATACTATAGATGTCTGATTCAATAAATTATTTTTATATTATTATTTATTATTATACGAGTATATCACACAATAATTAAGCGCTTTGTCATGGAGTTGCGGAAAGCAACCTGATATCTATACCATAGCATAGTAGGTACATCAAATATTAATTCAACCTGATAAGATAAAGTTAATTAGACAAAAATAGGAAACGTACCGTTGTTCACGGCGTATATTGCTGTGCAAAATTAATTTGTTTGATCTCATTTCAAATTAATTTTATTGGATAGGTCAATTAAGAATGAAATAAATAAAACAGTGAAGCTTCTTGCTTCTTTTAAAATACAGCTAAGCGAAATCGATCGAGATTTTTTTTTTACCTTCTTGAAAAAGGAGGTTCTCAATTCGTCGGGATCGTTTTTTCTGTGTATTTTCACCGATTCTTGAAGACGCCTGAATAGACTTGGAAAATTCTTTTTTGTTACAAAGTGCATAACTTTCCAGGTGGTCGTCCTATTAAAATATTATCGAAATCGGGCGAACGGTTCTGAAATAATCAACAAAAACCTAGAATTTGTATACATATCGTTACTTCGATACTTTCGTTTATGCCTAACAGATTTAGTTTGAGTTGATTAAATTTTCAATTTAGTTGGCCTACACATTTTATGTATAAATAAAATAATCTACTTGCCACAAAAAATGTTAAAATAAAATAACATTTACCTAAAAGTAAAACCGGCCCCAAAAATATTTTATTTTATTTGAAGCTATACCATATTATTTACATTTTTAAATATGTTTATAATCGTAATTGACAGCAGTGAAGATCTTAGTGATACCCACTCAATTCTGTATTGTGCGGCTGCGTACCGTGTAGCATTGACAAGCTAATCTGCTTCAGGAAGGGCAAGAGTCGCCCAAGAGTGATGCACTTCGTGAGACGGGCTTTTTCGGGGACTGATATTAATGCCCGAGATTATATATCCCGTGTCGCCGAGCGCATTGATTTCCTGAAGCAGAAGGTTTATGCATGGGCAAGTCGTATTTGGAGGTATAAACGATGTGTGCAGCGGTATACCCAAAATCGTACATTCCAAGATGACCAAAGAAGGATATAAAGAAATTGGGAGCGCCCTGATAACGGTGTGAATGACGTGTGCTGGCCGAATGATGACGCGATGTGCTCATTCTGGCGCAATATTCAGTGAGTACCTGTCAGTCATACTGATTTTTGATGCATTGGTGATTGTATACGCGACGACGAGAGAGTAAGTGAATGGCTACCAGCTATGGGGGACACAAGACAGTAACACACAGTAACCAATAGCCCCCAAGACGTGGCCTCTGCAGTTCATTCATTACCGAAAAGAAAAGCGCCAGGTCCGGATGGACTGCACAACTTTTGTATTGTAATTCCAATCATCTTTAGAAACTATGACGCTACCACATTTCTTAACGACCGGGGTTACCCATCTGCTCCATAAATCTGGTAGTACTGTGGAATCCAAAAATTATAGACCAATCACCTGTTTATCGACGGTCTATAGACTTTATTTTATTTTATTACTATACAATTTTTTGAAGGCTTTTTATTTTTTGGTATGTATTAAAATATTAAGATATAGGTATGTTACAATGATACATTTTCATAAAACAGTGTACAATTAGGTAGGTTGTACAGTTTGTTTTTATTATCCATGGAATTGATTCAGTAACTTGCAAGTGAAAAGTGTTCGTAAATGTTATTGTTTTACAAGCAGTAAGAATATCTCATAAAAAACATGTAGGTAACTATATAATTTTATCCAAAAACCAAATTGCAGTCTTCATTGCAAAATGTTGTCGGTGTTAAATAAATAAATAAACAATACTTCGTAGTAGTTACCAAATACTATTAAAAAAGGGTGCACTTTGGTAGACGCAAAAAACCGGGCATACCTAAATCCAAACGTCGACTGCTGATAATTTAGCAATTTTTACCTTTCGTGGTAAGTGCAGAGAGAAAACTTTTTTTTTATTCGGCGGACATGTATTCAGTGTTGCGTTGTAACATGAATACACGTCGAGTAGTTGAGACTAAACAAAACAATATGCCAATGCACCACGCACGGATACGCGATTTAATGATGGCACAGACAAACGCGTAGCGCGCTCGAAAGTGGCGCTCACGCAATTGCTATATTGCCATAGCATGCATGAACACAACCCTATTTTACAGAAGGACCTACTTGGTTTTCAGCAAAAGTACTAGAAGTGAAGCTTGCATCTCGCGTACGCTGGCACCGTAATAACATAGAATTCGAATCTAATACCTACTAATTGAATCGTCAGCGTGGCAACCTTAGTTAAGTATTTCACGACATTTTTAAAGTTATACATGATTATATCAGCCTTATACACCCTATTCTATAAACTAAGTTAAGAAGTTTGTAAATAAATTACAGGTAATGTAAGAGGACAAGTTTTAGCTACAGCCAAATTTAATATATCAGCTATCGTTACTTTCGCTACTTTCACAGGTTAAATACAAATAATGTTTGAATAAACTCATTATTACATTAGTCTCATCTAAGGAGGATAAGTTATCAGCTGCGATTAATCTCTTCTAAGGGTAGGCTGGTGACATGTAACACAGGTTTCACTTATCACAGACACCAGTGTCTATAATTGTTATGTACTGTGTGACTGTAATTTGACAATAAGAAAATTATGAAACAGATGAGATGAGAGATGATGTGAAAAAAACAGACAGCGACGACAAACTAAAAGAATGTATTTAAAAGTATTACAACAATTATTAAATTAATTAAAAATTCGTTAAATATAAAGCTACTAAATAGTCCCATACGTCCATTCGCTCCGCCCGTCAACGCAAAGTAGTCGTCTCGCATGGCTCAGACTCGATCGCTGGCGACGCCCCTCCGGTTGTAGTTGCTATGCTGCAGCTGTTGCCATCCAAATGATATTGTTGCTACGCCATAGCTGTTGCCACTTACTATATATGATTACACTCATGTTCTCTTTTAACATTTTCAAACATTGAAAATAACAATTATACTTATACTGGCATTGGCAGCATAAGCGGATATAATATTTTATTATTTGTTCGTTCTAAAATTATATGTTTCATTATTATTTTTAAAGCGGCTCCAGCGACGATCCAAACACACATCAGCGCTTATTATGATACCTTAGTTATCTTATATATGTATATATATAATGATTTGTCCTGAATGACCGACTTTACTGACTGACGGATCAACGCACAGCCTAAACCGCTGATCGTAGAGACCTGAAAATTGGAGGTTGTGTTCTTTGTATGACGTAGGCATCCGATAAAAAAGGATTTCCCGAAATTCTACCCATAAGGGGGTGAAAAGGGGGGCAAATTTAAGTTAATAGGTTGTATTTGACAACGTGATTTAACAATAAACATTCTTTACAAGAATAGATGGAAGACGTGTTTTACGACTTAAAAAAGGGGGGAAAGTTATTTTCTGGGTCATTTGCTTCGAAATTGATATCAATACTCCTAAGTGCTTTTGATTTAAATTACTTTTTATTTAGACACATGCCATGTTTGAAAACTCAATCAGAGGCACACAAAAGTGGAATTGAGAGGCACACCATAGAACCCTTCTTAGAGGAAGTAATAATTAGAGGAAGTAGCTAGGAGTTCTATCAGATTCTGTTGTACCTAGAGGAACCCGAGCAGACGAAGTCAGAGCATCCTTAACATCGTCATACCTAGGGCCCAACATAATGATTATCTTTAAAAAAAATACGAGAGAGATGCGTCTGCTGGAGAGTTTTCTGAACTATTACTTAAAATAGGAAATGGAGATTGTAAATATGTATCCACCATTGTAAATATGTATGTACAGTAGTGACAGGTAACTATGACAGATCTTAGAGTGTATACTGATTTTTCTAATATACAAACGAAGTCTATAGACTGGCTGTGCAATCGTGCAATACTGACTTAGAAAAACAACAGTCTAGCCGCATACTTCTTAAACCGTTGGAAGGCTCAGAAATTGGAGTCAGTGCAACAAGCGGACGAAGCAGTTTACTATCCTGTGGAGTTCCTTAACAGTGTTAACCCTCCTTGGGACACTTGTAATTTTGCTGCGTCCCCTAAACCACTAAAGTTACGGGGCACGGTTAAAGGTCACTGTGATTACTGAATGTGCCCTGGCGGATTCAGTTTTCATACCTCGAATACCATTGATACCCTCCGACTATGATTTTAAGAATGATTACATTTCCCCTTAAGATCTGCTTTGCAATGACTATACTTTAATAAATTTCAGCGTAAGTGATTAAGGGTGGCAGGCATTGATTTAAGGGAAGAATGCTTCTCACACGGGAAATTCTACCTTGCCTGTTACTGAATCAGTATTAGTAGCAGAAGTCCAAGAAAAAACATCAATGTTATACCACATTGATGTTTTTTCTTGGAAGAAGTACAATTTTAACTCTTGAGAGCAAAGTGTTATTCCACTATTTGTACCTCCTCATGGAAATCGACTCTACGAGACCTCCAGAATAATAGGCCGTCTCTCTAGCTAAAAGGACATGAGTGAATTAATACGAAATTTACACACATTTTACATTTTTATATTTCAATAAAATAATATAGTGAATCAGGAGGGGGAAACAGTTAAAATCATGTTGTCCACACGAGCGAAGCTACGGGCGGAAAGCTAGTTAAAACATATGATCCAAAACAAAACGAGAACACTGGTTACTATTTGACAGACAGTGATATTGTTCCTAATTACGTAGTTAGGTACATTATACATTTCCAGTGAGCAAGACCATCATGACCGCCACTCTTCTGTGGTTTATCTACTTCACCGTATAATCCATTTTATGCTTAATGCACTCGTTTATTTGCTTACTTTCTGTCATTAATGCATGATTTTCTTTTGTTAATCAGTTATTTATTTTTGTATTTTTTATGATTGACCAGAATCACATGGAATGGCAAATGTCTTTTCTATTGTAATTTGGTTGCAATATTATGTTATACCAAGTTGTTACCTGTTTTACAGGTATTAGAGTAAACTTAATAAATCAAGAATATTAATCTTGTTTTAACTAGGGTTTAAATCAACCTTTTTTGTTGAAGAACTAGGTACTAAATTAACTGATCAACTGATATGAAGGAATGAATGTAAAAACTGACAAGCGATATTTGACTAGCATATATTAGTTAACATTATCAGACATCACTCAAACAATAATTAAATTATGGCATTTTTACGATTTATATTTAAAGAGGACACTGATTGACGTATTAGCACTAATTGCTAGTTGAGTACAAGCTGCGTCTTGACTTCGCGCTGCAATTTTTCGGCCGTGCGGCCGCTCCGCAAAGTGGATACGTACCTAGCTTTAAATTGACAATAGTAATATAGTGTCAAAAACGATGATTTGTCTGTTTGGTTCGTGGGAAGATTTAAATAATTTGAAAGCTCTGTAGATAACAACCTAAATAATTTCCATATTTCTTTCATCCGTAATTATTAACATAGTTTCAAGCCGCATTTAGATAAGCTATCAGGTTTTAACACTAAGAATGTTATCAGTAGACTACAATTATTTTATTTTTCACATTTCATCAATTTAATTGAATTCCCTGCGTAGTTTTTCGCATTGAACAAACTAAACTCTCTTATCTGAAATTGCTATTTAAGCTCAGCTGAACTGTTTATTTCATTTTCTTTGCCTCGCCAAACACAGAACTTCGCTTTGTTCATTTACACGCTCGCATGGTTTAATTCACATTTGGGTGCAAGGCCCCCAAGTTCTAAGGTCCTCTATGAACAATATCTTGACCCAATTTATTTTTATTCCTGTTTTTAATATTTAGTGGAGAATTTGAAAATAAATAGACCCTTTATGTCACTTTGATCAAAGCTGGAAATTTTAAACATTAATCATAGATTAATGCTAAGTTATATTAGCTTAGTGGTTAACGAGTCAGGTGCTTTTATTTTATTTTATTCAGGAAACAAACAGATACATTATAAAGAAAAAAGACATACAAGGTAAACCATACATAATCCAAAACAGTTTCCACATTAATACCATACATTTTAGTTTAGCGCCAAACTGGAGTTAAACAATTAATTAAGATACAGCTGAGATACTAGTAACATCAATATCAAAATACAGACAAAGTATAATTTTATTTTTAATTTTTATTATGTTTAGTTATTTGGAGCAGGAACCAGACAGTTGTGTACAGACTTTTTAAATTTGGAAAAGGAATTGTGAAAAATATCTATGGAGTTATCATTACTTATATTAATGAGGTCATTGTACAAGCAGCAAGATCTTGTAATAAACAAGTTCTTACCATAGTTAGTCCTTGGAGTGGGAGTGTAGAATAAAGTTTTTTTACGAGCATTAATGCGTGGACATCCCAGACCTATCCGACTTAGAAGATAAGAAGAGTCAACTTGGCTTCTTACTATTTTATACAAAAAGAATAAGTTCCGTTCTTTACGTCGAGTCTGTAGAGATGGCAAGAGAGGTATTTTTTCAGAAGATTTATAATTATTTATTTATTTAGATTTATTTTTAACCGGAGAGTCTCGGGTTGGTCCTCCCTAAAAGCTCCTTTCCTAAAACCGTTTTTAATGTTGTAAATTTAGGCTGCCGACTGGCGACAATCACAAGTCGTAAAAAAATCGCATATATAAATAAAATATTCTCAAGGACATGTTAATAAATAAACCAATGTGTAGTCAACACAAATCAAGTAAATATCCCACCAAAAATAATACAAATGCAATATGCGCCAAATAAATTGAAGAATACCCTTGCGGTCAAGGTGTTGTTGGAGTTGGAAATTTATTTCATTATTTTTCCGAGAAACTTGTTTTTTTTTACTTTTATTGGTGAGATGTGTTTTTCATTAGTAGAATTTTTACAAACGTTATAAAGATATAATGAATACCGCAAATAACTAAAGGTGAAAGCGCATGAAACTTTTAGTGGGGTATTATACTCGTACTGAACACTCTTCAACGTATACCTTATTTAATTTGGACTTAGTACATAAATATATCAGTGTCTTTTGAAATATAGCTTTCCGGATAATTTTATTGTAGCGGTAAGGTTTAAATAAATCTATATTCAACCAGATCTTGTTTTAACAGCGTCGGTTTCTAGTCTAATGAAAACGGACTCCAACTCCAATGTTGTTAGGAAAAGGTCGTTTAAAATACTGCCAATACATAAAACGGCGATTTTTTTTCATTCCAAAAATTAAGTACTGTTGAGCTTGCTAAAACGGATACAACACTTTACCCTAAAAGTAACACTGTTTTTACAAGATTCGATTTGAACGCAAATACAAGGCTCGGTTTCAAAGCAGATTAATTATTTTTATTGGCAGTTATAAAAACATTAAGGGTTATTGCTCTGCAAGCATGATTCTAATCCAATTTAGTAAGATATTTTATACACGAAAAGGATAACACAACTCTGTTTCATTCTTAATACTTAGAACTTCGATTTTTTTTAACATAGGTACCATCAAATTCCTCGAAGGGTTAGGCAGAGATATATTTATGCACACCCATATTTTGCGCGGTATGTTTAGGGAAGAGCATTTATGTAATCTTTAAATTTTTTAGATTTAAAATTTGTCACATGGAATCTGTTTATAAAAAAAAACACGCAAGAAATCTTATAGTCTTACTTAGACATATAACGTTTTATATATTTTTTTTATGTTGCAAATGCTTGATTACCTATTTTTAGATGCTTTTTAATTTGGAGCTGTAAATATTTCGGGTGGTAGAAATTTGTTATTATGACCCTTTGGGATGGTTGGCGCTCTTTGGGGGAGGCCTATGTTCAGCAGTGGACGGCAATAGGCTGACATAATGATGATGATGATGATGATGACCCTTTCACGACGGATACAATTGTCCGTTAGGTACGATATGCAACATAATACAACAACATATTTTTTATATTAATCTTAGTACACAAAATAAAACAGATTTAACTAAGGTATAAATATATAGTATAAAAGGAACCTTAAAAAAAATATTGCATATTGTTGAACTGAAAAGAGACGCTGGCATCAGATGAAATGTGGTTGTACAAATGGCGCGGTCGAGACAGGCGATGAAAACGGGAAATAAATTATGAGGTTAACTCAAAAGTGCTTCTCATGCCATTGTCGCGGAAATCGGAATCATCGTTTGTCATAACGTTAATAACTTTTTGAAAAACATAAACGTTGTTCAGTCACTATGGGAAAATTGTAGCTATTTTATTTTTGATTAAGTATATTGCGAAACTTAAAACTCAATATAAATCATCGTCCTAGTGAACGCGTGAAGAACCTATTCAGAAATCGCGGCTCACCTAACAACACCATCTATCGTTTCAAAATTAAACAATAATCCTAATAAAATCATTAATAATAATTCAACTTCCAATATTGTTCAATAAATCTCCACTTATTTTTTTCCCAATGATAATAAATAAATGAATTTTCTTAAGACTTATCATATGCTTAGATACGAGTACAGAATTTAATTTTAGAGAAACACCTTAATCCTTTCTTTTTTAAATATATCGTAATAATTCTTAATTTATGTAGTAGGTATATATACAGTGACCACATAAACGAGAATTCATGCATAGATACCACAGTATTTGTGAGACGTGATGCGAGGTCAGTTTCAGCTTTCAGCGTGACGTGTGACCGCTGGTGCGACACATGACTGACATCAATTCCCTTGTGCACCTGTCCAACTGCTACTTACGTGGCTGCATAATATATACTCGCTAAGGTCTCAGCCGAATAGTTCGATAGTTAACATGATATCATAATACTAACGGATTAAATTCTGAATTGCATTAATATATCGATATAAATTCAGTTTACCTAGACCTTAATCCGTTGGTCCTCTTAGCTAAAATGTTAATCCAGGCTAATACCAGCGCAGGTACGGATAGGTCTATAGTGTGGTAAGAATGGTGAACTAAACATATACCTATAGACTGACTGTAAGCTTAAACATACATATGGAGACTGAGCACCGTATAACACACATATCTGATGATCTAATACCTGATCTACTGTTGGGATTTTAAAATACACCTCTGACCTGTGTTTGTTTCTATTTTCCCTTCTTCTGAGAGGTCGTAAGTTTCGAGTCGCGCTATCTAGTTACAATTAAATTAATAAACATTATTGCTTTATAATTAGGTATTATGGATAATAGACACTCGTTGTATCAACTTACCTACCTAGTTAATATGTAGCTGGAGAAGTATTCACGTAATGCCAATAGTTCATCGCCAAGTTACATAGTAGTTAGCTATCGCCATTCCTGGAGTATTTATTGCATAAGTTTATAAATTATTTAATAACTTCTATTGAAGCGGATGGTTAATTTAAGCTGTGTACAAGTTTCTAAGTTTATATTGTTCCTAACTAGAAAGAGAAAGAGTGCAGGAAGCTAAAAGTACAAAAATCTTTACACCTGTTTGCTATTACATTAAATTTTAACTGGGTAATGACTTAGGGCTTACTAAAATATATAATTTATATTAAACGTTGGGATTGATAAGTGATTATCGGTCGGCAAAGAAAATATAGTTATACCTAGCATTTGTATGACACACTGGTTTATGATGTTACAAACCGCTATAGTACGCTTTATGTCTATGAATTAACATAAGTACGCTTTATGTCTATGAATTAACATAACTATAATTTTGTCAACAAGCTCCTGCATGGATTCCTGATGATAAAAAAAATATAGCCATAATAATATATGGTAAAATTGCCTATTGCAGCTTTATATATCAAACAGACTCCCTTTTAATAATGAAGTTTTGAAGTACTGTAACAACGTATCATTACATACAGCGATTTTGGACAAAAGTTCCTGTAATGACTGACGCCATCTGGTTTCAATAATTGTAAACATTTACTTGTAAACGTGTCCTTATAAGCTTCATTTAGGCCGCTCATCTGAGAAAAGCCACTAATCTCCGGATATATTAAAAAATGGATGTGTAACATCTAATATGTTGTAGATCCCCGGAACACGAGATAGCTATAAAACTAATTGAAGTGGCACGCATACATTCATTCATTCACCTGCCGCCGTTACCTTCACCGGGGTTAATGGCTGTAAGATGAAGAACGAAATAACGATTTGCATATTTAATACAATAATAGTGCAGTGATAGCCTAGTGATATGACCATAGGACTGCCAAGTCAAAGGTGTCGAGTTCGAATCCAAGGCACGCACCTCTGACTTTTCGAAGTTATGTGAGTATTAAGTATTTAATTACCACGCGCTTAAACGGTGAAGGAAAACATCGTGAGGAAACCTGCATGCCTGAGAGATTTTCTTGAGGGCGTGTGAAGTGAAGAGCGTGAAGAGCCAACCCGCAGTAGGCTAGAGTGGCGGACTATAGCCTAATCCCTCTCGTAATGAGAGGAGACCCGTGCCCAGCAGTGGGACAATGTAATGGGTTGATGATGATGATGATATTTAATACGGTTCCTTGGATGTTCATAATATTCTTTTAACCTACGGACGGAAGTGGGCCTGAAGCACTGCTAAGCCTAGCCAGCTTAAGCTATTATATGCACTTAAAGATAAAAAAGAAGAAGTAGGAATCTCACAGTCCTTAATTATAAAATCGTGTTTTGATGTTGTTGTTGTGTATTTAATATCTGTTGACTTATTTATATCTGTAACATTTCAAATTTAACTGTTAATCTATTTTTAGTAAAAGATTATAATGTAAAAAAATCATAAGGTTGCATGTTCAGATTAAAATACTTATACAACTCTAATCATAAAGACATCTTAAAGCAATATATGCGAGGACGCTCGACAATTTTTGCTGACGCTAACGATCAAGGGCACATTATAATATTTACACTTTTGTAACATACCTACATTACATTAC
The DNA here is from genome assembly GCA_958496365.1 of Subacronicta megacephala. NCBI lineage: Eukaryota > Metazoa > Arthropoda > Insecta > Lepidoptera > Noctuidae > Subacronicta > Subacronicta megacephala. The sequence goes on along the minus strand of OY292513.1, from coordinate 7,367,236 downwards.
GGTTTTTCATCTACATTGTACATAAGAATTGCCAGTTAACAAATAACGTCTGCAAAACCCAACATATGTAATATCCAAACGATAAGATTATGAAACGAACATTTTCGGGAGACTCTTGTACAATCACTCCAAACGCAATAAAGGCGTACTAATAACTTGTTTAAATTATCGTGAGGGAATTAATTAAATTCATAAGCACCCTTGTTTGTATATAAAGACGTGGGTGATGTTTTCAGCAGCTATTACCGTAAGGCTGCTGTTACAGTAAGTGAAGGTTCACTCGTTGAGAGCATATTTGAATGTGCATTATCGTATTAAAACTTTTAAAGGACGTCGTACAGTACAGGCTGAGTAAAGATAAACATCATGTGAACGCAGCAATGAACGAAATATTTACTCACCGTTAGTGTTGTAGATAACTATAACATTGAAACCATCTTGTATGCTTCCGTGCTTCAGCAATGTTTTCTTATTCATCCATCCATTTAACATGTAAAAGTAAATCATTCTCACTTTTTACTAACATGATCACTATCATAAATATTTTACTCATCTTTGTACCCTCTTAGTCGACAGGAAACCAAGGAATTTGGATACGAGACGAATTCCCGTCTAACTTTGTAACAAACAAGAAGAAAGGAATAAAAAGCATACTCTATATACCGATACCAACCGAAAATAAATAAAATCGCTGCTCTGCTTTGTGTCGTCACGTTATCTCCAATATTACACACGCCAGTTACGGTTACCTAATCTGCTTTATAAATATAGGTACCTACCATTTTATTAATCACATTCAATGTATTGTTAGTGTCTACTCGGCTATTATTGTATAAATATGACTGGTCTTCTTGGATCAGAAAAAGCGACACGATTTAACTATAAGCAAATGATTTCATTGGCTATTAAGAGTTTATTGATTGATTGATGAAAAAAATCTTTCTTATACTTAATTAATTATAATATTCGATTGTCACATTAAAATAACCTTAAACATAACGTTACTCCAAGGATATTTTAGATGTTCGTTCCTAATAAAGTCCGTTATTAAGCAATAAATTTAAATAAATCGAATCTAATTACAAATAAATCATAATTTTGCGGTGTCTCAAGGTTTCTATACACAGACAAGATTTTTTTTTTGTCTTTTGTTAAATTCAAAAACAATTTTTTGTTGTTTTGTTTTAGTTTGTTTGTAGAACCAGCCTAAGTTAAATGGAATGTAACCGCAGCCCCAAGTAATGGGCACCGGTAGCATAGACGAAACTACATTCAATACAAGCGTTATATTCCCCGTCCTCTTATTACAAATGTTGACATCAGACAGAAGCAATGGTGTGATTAATTAATTAAAGAATCAATACTAGTGTTATCGATATCGATAAATATGGGTCCATAACTAAAACGATCTACGTAATTACGGATATACAAAAATGTTATTTGCTTAATTTGTGCCCGCGACTGCGTATTATAGCATTGAAAACGTTATAGCGATTGCGTAGGACTAGGTTTTTTTTCTCAAAACTATATATTTAGACTTCTAATTATTGCCATAGCCAGTAAGTGCTGACCAGGCCCTGACAAGCAGCACTCGTTTATGAACTTTACATGGGACCTAAACTAATGCACACCGGCAACTTGCAGGTGTACCTACATTAGTACACTTGACCTACGGAGAATACAAGCATGATGGTTTCTTATGTTATAAAGCTACAAAATTGACATAAAGTCCCTAAGTCAAGAAAGTGCCTACTATCACTGATGTCAAAGTAACGTTAACCACAAGCTTCTTCTTCATAATATATTACATCGTTTACTTACGTTATAGCACGCGAGAACTGCTCGATACAAAGACTGGTGTACTAGCATGTCTGCCTCATCGTGCAGCGATTTTTATCGGGTAGTAGTGTTGCATTTAAATGGTACAATTCCTTAAAGGGGAACTGAACGACAATATCGAGTCCTGCAGGAAATAGATACTTTGGTGTTTTAGCTATTGCATACATTTCATGTAGTGTAGTGATTGTGAATTTTGTTACATAAGAGTACATGCTTTTGAAAAAGCACCGTGTTACATATTTAACAAGACTTAGGTACATACATACGAGTTTAAAAGTAAATAATTTATTATATTATATATATTTTATCCTCCGCCACCAGGTGAATTCCTAGGCTGCATACAAGTTGACCCTGTAATTAATAGAGATCGGCAGTCACATACGACTTTGCTATTTTTTTAAAGCTACTCAATGTTAATATAGGCAAAATAGGAAACATTATTTATATGTATTGTTTGTCTATAAAAATATCACTACCGAAACTCTTGTAGCCCAAAAATATTATGTACCTACATTCACAATTTAAAACAAAAAACATTTTTATTAGTTAAATGGTGCATTTTTTTCTATTTTACCTTATTATTGATTGTAGAGAGTAAGTAGTTTTATAGATTATTTATGATTACAAATTAATATTATAACAATAGCGATCAAGAAGATCCACATAAAGCCGCATGAGTAAGCAGGTAATTGAACTTTGATGAGCTGTAACTCTCTGATTACAGGAGTAACAGACTGTGAAGATATGATAAATGTATACTTTTCGGTTATCAACTTAGTCCTGGTAGCATCAAGGGATATAGCAAGTCAAGTTATCCTGATGTAAGTATATTAATTGTTCGAAACCAATTTAAAAGATAATAGCTAGTCAACCACACGATGTCATTACACTGGACGCGGAGAAGAAGAAACGAGTATTCCAATATTTCTATTGATAACCCCTACCCTAATGCTCGCCAATAGCAAATAAAAAAAAAACAATGACTCATAAACAAAAGAGAAAATAGTAGGTTTATGGATACGTAATGTATATACTATGTATACATATAACATACATACCATCACGCCTGTATTCCCCGAAGGGTTAGGCAGAGGTGTAATAATGTATACCCACATTTCGCCGGTATGTTTAGGTCCCATGTAATAGGGGGCGAGCCTATTGCCATTAACCGGGCACAAATCCAGACTCCGACCTGCTACTGGGAATCTCATAGAAAAACCCAATAACACTTTGCCCCATCTGGGTATCGAACTCAGGACCTCTAGCGTAGCAGTCGCGTTTAGGACCACTAGACTAATGAGGCAGTCTGAATGAATACATATACTGTATCGATCAATACATACACATATTATGCATATTGATAATAATATAGTCTTGACTTAACGTTGTGACTTAGTGTTTCGAATACCTAACTCCTCACTTAAATACCTACACATTTTACAGTCGTGACATGCATTGACTTAACCCATTTTTAGGCCAATAGCAGACATTTGGCCTTGCTGCTGTTATATGTGTTAATTAATCTGAAAGCAATATTATAGATGCTTAAACGGGACAAGTGTATTGCGTCGTCCAAACTTGTACAACCAATGTATCCAGTAGAGTTTAATTTGGAACATTAGATAACATTTAGATTGCTTAGTCGAAACATGCTATATCATGATATAGCCTAAGACCATGTATATTGTCGGTCATAGAATAAAGAAATGATTATGATTGAATTTATATAAAATAATTGCCGCTAGTATGAGAAATAGATACCTTGAACGTTACGACCGATTTGGCAATTTTTTTGTCGTTCGTAATTATCAGGATAGGTATGTATTGTTTTTTTTCGAAATCCAGCAGAAATTTCAGTTTTTATTCACATCTCGCCAACAAAGCCATGAACGGATCGCCAGTGGGATTCATAAGACTCCACCAATGATATGCATGATGCTATGATTTACTAAGGAATTTATGAAATACTTTGTACATAACATACCATCACGCCTGTATTCCCCGAAGGGTTAGGCAGAGGTGTACTAATATACACCCACATTTCGCCGGTATGTTTAGGTCCCATGTAATGGGGGGCGAGCCTATTGCCATTAACAGGGCACAAATCCAGACTCCGACCTGTTACTGGGAACTTAATAGAAAAATCCAATGACACTTTGCTCGACCTGGGGATAGAACCCAGGACCTCTAGCGTAGCAGTCGCGCATAGGACCACTGGACTAATGAGGCAGTCTAGTCTATACTTTGTACCTATTATAAAATAAATAATAATTTAGAGATACGAGATTACGTCGTACGGTGGTTAAATTTTTTTGCTATATCCTCATGATTTCTAATGTATAATTTACAGAGCTGTTTGAAAATATTGAAACCGGCAGCGACAGATATAAAATCAAAGCCGGCAATTTAAGGAGAAGGTAAATTATGTTTTGCTTTCGACCAGTCAGAGTCACTAATATTGTTTGTTTGACTGTTTGACAATTTTAATCAACATGAATGAGAAAAAGCCATGCTACATTAAGGACGAAAAATTAATTGAAGAATGTGATAGAATACCAGCAGTTACAGGAAGGGCCAGCTTGGTCCATAATTTAATAGAGGCCTATCATATATTGGATCAGCTAGTTGTAAGATCATCATTGGAAACATACCAGTAATAGAATGTGGTGCTGAATGTTACGAGCGTTTATGCACTACAGGTAGGATGCGGGGACAGCAGAAAGGTGACATTTTGGGAGGACTTTGGCTCTGCAATGATGGCTATCCGGGGGCGGTATTTTAATGGACACGTAGGAAAAACGAATGGAGGGTATGTAAGAGTACATGGGAGTGGGGATATGTAGACCGCAACAATGAAGGAGAGACTCTACTGCAATCTCCTTCTCCATTTGATTTGGCAGTTGGAATATGTAGTACAAAAATAGAGATGGCCACCTTATAACCTACAAAAGTGGATATCATATGACGCAAATCGATTATTCTGTCGTCAGATGCAACAGCCTTGCCCGTGTGAGAGATTGCAAAGTACTACCAGGGGAAGCCCTGGTCTCTCAACACCGGCTCCTTATTATGGAAGTAAAATAAAGATAAACCTCAGTATAAACAAAAAGCGACCTCCCCATAAAATAAAATGACATACATTAGAGAAGGAAGAGTGTGCGAAGAACTGAATAGGGGAAGGACTGAAGAATGGGGGATATGGTTGGAAGAAGCGTGAATGAATGTTGAAATAAGATGGCAGAATGATGAGTATATATGGATGGATAGCTTAGAATGTCGAAAGGAAGGGGCACGATTGACAGGGATACATAGTGGTGGTCGGATGAAGTACAAAGTATATTAAGAGAATAAAGATAAAATTCAAAGAAAGGCAGAGTGTAGAAGAGGATAATGCAAGTTTGAAAATTTGGAAGAAGACTGAATACGATGAAGCCAAGAAAAAAACAAAGAAAGCCGTTGCTGTAGCAAGTGCAAAAGGATCCAGGATAAATTATTTAATACTCTGGATACTCCAGGTGGTCAGAAACAATTATACCGACTTGCTAAGGCTAGAGAAAGAAAGGAGAGGCGTCAGGGATTAATCATGGCAGGTTCTTTTGGAGAAAGTTAAGGATCGATAGGATGCCTATTTTGAAAGGTTGATGAATAAAGAGAATGACTGGAATGGAGTGCTTGAGAATAAACCCGTGAATGTGGGGTTAGTCAGAGAGGTGAGTGCGGATGAAGTGGAAAGAACAGTAAATGGAATAAAAAATGGAAAAGCAGTAGGACCAGATGGAATACCAGTTGAAGAAGTTATTGAGAGTAGATTGCTGGCTTTATTCTTCAGTAAGTTGTTTCATGAAACAGTTATACCTGACGAGTGGTGCAACAGTTTTTAAGGAACCCATATTTAAAAACAAGGGTGATGTGCAGGAATGTAACAATTATCGGGGAATAAAGCTAATGTCGCACAGTATGAAAGTATGGAAGAAAGTTATTGAATGGCGATTCAGAGAAGAGAGTGTGATCTCACAAAACCAGATCCGTTTTATGCCTGGTCGGGGTACACGGATGCCATATTTGCTATTCGCCAATTAGGCGAAAGATACAGAGACGCACATAAAATTTTGCACATGGTGTTCGTTGACCTCGAGAAGGCATACGATCGGGTACCACGTGAGGTAGGTTTTGTGGTGGGCCCTTAAGGAGAATGGTATACCTGGGAAGGACCTGCAGTTGATTTGAGCGATTTACTGCCGATGTAGTACCCAAGTGTTTTGTTTCAATCTGTTTTGTGATATAAACGGCCTTTCCAGTCTTGTTCCTATAGCCTTGGGCGGTGAGTCCATACCAGTTTGCTCCGACTTTCGGTACCTCGGGTCACTCTTGCAAAGCGATGGTGGAATTGATCGGGACTTTACACGTTGAATCAACTCAGATTGGATGAAATGGCGATAGGTCACAGGAACAACTTGCGACCCACGGAAGCCTCTAAAACTGAAGGGCAAAATATACAAATCCGTCATAAGACATGTCGTGTTGTATGGATCCGAGTGCTGGGCCGTTAAGAAGACGGAGATGAGAATGTTAAGGTGGATGTGTGGAGTTACTAGGATGGATAAAATAAGAAATAAATTTATTAGAGGAAGTTTGAAATCTGCGCCAGTGACGGAAAAGTTAAAAGGGACTCGTTTGTCTTGGTATCGGCACCTGATGTGGAGGGATGAAACGCATGTAACCAAAAGAGTTAAGAGTATGAATGTGGAAGGATGGAGGGGTAGAGGGAGACCAAAGAAACGCGTGTCAAAAGTGACGCGGATTACCAGTTCTTATGTAATTTATAAAGAAAAAAAGAATAAACGTAGGATCGAGTTTCACTGCAGAAGCCCTACGGCCAAACTAACGCACTCTGATTTGATTTTCAAAATGGGTTTAGTAGATCTAGAGATTACCCCCTACAACGTCATAAACTCACAAACTTGACCTCTTTATAATATAACTTGTATAGATTTACCGCCTTAAGTTTATATGACTCAAAAAATAAAAGCTGTTACACACACAGTTCCACAAAATGTATGAAATAGTTGATTCTTTTTTCTGTATAAATATTTGTGTATATACCAAAGATTGATAGAAGAACCGTGACAATATCAAAAATCAAAATCTAGAAAAGGGGTGATAGTTGCGTACTAATATACATACCTACTCACTTTGTTTAGTGACAATAGTTTGTAAACGACATCAACATTCTTAGCATAGTAAGCCTTTGTGCTCGTCGCCCGTCGTGATTTGACAGCGGTACAGCAAGTCCAATACGTTTTACCGTAGCAATATTCTTACAGACGGACTTATGCTTATCTTGGCATTCAAAAAATAAAGCTCAATAATTTTCAGGCAGATCATATGGTATCTCTACTCTAATGGGTGAGATACAGGTTATACACCCACAGATGTTTAGATCCGGTATAATAGGGGGCGAGCTTATGGCCATTAACTGAACAGAAATCTAAATAATGAGTTGCTACTGAGAATTCAATACAACACTGACATAACACAACACAAACGTACTATATATAACACTACTTGATCTAGAAAGCGAACCCAGGAGGAGCTGAGGAGCTTAGGAGCACTAGACTAATGAGGCAGTGTATTGATTGCCGTGTATTGATATCATGACAATGACAGTTTTATTTGACTTTTTGTCGAGACTCGCGATAATGTATGCTCACAGAGATTTTCCACCCATCACTTCACTTGACGTTATACTAAAAACTGCATCGATCCTGCATAACTATTAAAATAGAATACTTAGACCCAGGGGCGTTACGGCTCTATTATTTGTGCCAACACACACAAGGCACGCGTTTGCTTGTGCCCGTGTACTACTGTGTGCAGCTAAAACAGGGATCGTGTTACGATTATACGCTGCCGTGAACGTTACTTTACGTGTGCCTGTGCAACACGTGCTCGAGCCAAAGTATGGACGCACTGACGCCGAGCTGCGCAACAATCAATTTCGGAACGGTTCGTCGATCCCATACACTTTATTTATATGATGATAGTACTGTCCCAAACCCAATTGCAGCATTTGCATTGTTTTCGTCACCATATAATATCCGTATGAATTTTACTTGTAAAATTCATACGGAAGATGACACGAGGTGATACTGACCAAAGACGTCTTAACGAAAATATAGCATTAGTGAAATGGAAAGACAGTAAATGTGTCATTATGACATCTAACTTCACAGGTGGTAACTGTGTTGACTATGTGAAACGTAACGACAATGTACATTGACGTTGATGCACGAAAGGTTGTTGTTGTTGTTGTCAATTACAACAGATATATGGGTGGTGTCGATGTTCTCGACCAATCCGTAGAATATTACAGAACGTTCATGAAAACAAGAAAATGGACGTTAACAGTAATTCTTCATTTTCTTGATTAAGCTGTAGTTAATTCGTGGAAACTACATTGTCTGTACCTGACAGGATAGACGTAAAGCAACTCTACTCTGCCCTGACCAGGGATAAAGCCATCGGAGGGTAAGAGGTACGATGGATATGAAGATCTACGTAGATGACCTAACTTTTCCACGTTGTCGACAACAACGGATAAGAGTATTGTTCTTCACATACCCAAAATCAGATGCAGAGTGTGTTAATTAACGACTGTAACGTTGAGACTGATATGTTACTGAGATAAGATTTACTTAAAAAAAAGATAAGTATTGAAAATATAAATTCAGGTTTGAAAGGGCTAAGGCAATTCATCTCTTAGTGTACTAATCTTTCAGTGCACTACACACTTAAATTTTCAAATACCTTAACATGAGTGCGAATTTATTAAGAAAACAAAAACAGCATGGTTACTGAGTTTGTTATTCCAGTTCAAAAGCGGAGCAGTGTGGCGTAGTGCCCCGTTGAACGGTCCGACGCGACACGTGTGATAACATAACCAGCCGATAGCACAAAATAATCCTTTAATGCGTAAAATATACGCTTGCTGCAGCTTAACGATTAAATTAATTATTCCGCGAATGAATCATTCATGCAAGTGAAGCGGTAGAGTAAAATGTTTAAAACTTTATTCACGTAGTTTTATTTAATTTTGGTAATAAGCATTTATCATTTCACCAAATAAAACGCATTCAATCATATATTGTGCTATCATCTATAGTTATTTATGCCTTAATAGCTTTAGCTTGTAGATATTCGATTAGAATATAATTTTGCTAGAAATACGGCTAAAAATTTAAAATTTTCATGATAGATTTCCATTAAGGTGAATGTTTTAACGCCATTAAGTGTAAACAAAATAGACCTTTTAACAAGCATCTCCCCACAGGGTATAGAAGGATGAAGTTACCTTTCAGAAAATATCTATTTACTTGAAGCTGGGAATAAACATAAATATTCCAAACTCATGCAACAGTTACTTAAATATTTTCCACCAATCATGACTAGGTATAAATATTCATGTTGAACGAAGTATTTTTCTAATGAGGGATTAGCTTACAGCAAACTAAAGCTATACCTGCGTAACCTGTTATACACCATGTCATAAACATTTTTGATTAAGTCTACTGAATATACAATACGTAAACGTAACAGTTTGATTTCGGACTTAAAAGCGAGAGACACCTCGACCCGCTAATTCTTAAATTCTCCATTTGATATACAGAAAAATAAAGACCGAAAAAGGTTTGATATTATGCACTTCAGAAATAGGTTTTGTTATCTCAAATGATAATATAAGGTACCTACTTAAATCATAAAACACAACAGTCTTTTAGTATGAGTGGTTGTTTAAAACACATCTCAGCGTATTATTTTCAATTTTCAAGGTGGATTTACAGGCGTCTATTACAGGAAATGATGAAGGCTTTGTTCCTGTTTTGAGAGAAAAGAATAATTTGGCAAGCGTTATGCGGGGTACGTAAGTATATACTCCAATCTGTTAAGAACGGGCGCTTCCGGTAAGAGGCGGCAAACTCTCCGCCTCGCCGCCGCCATCGTCGCTCTGACATACACCCCACATTTATTTACACGACGCAGATTAATTCCACGTCATCCGACACATATCCACTGCGAGACCCAGCCATTCTCAATCATATGTAGGCTATACAAAACAGCAAGACGGATCTTTTAGGGCGACTGGCCTCGCTTCACTAATCAACGTTTAATGATCATCTATCTAAGTGCACTCTTTTGTTTATATTACGGGAAGTACCCTGTTTTGTGACGCATCTCGCTACAATGGGCTTAATGTAGACTCCACTGTACAGTACAATGTGCTAATCTGCGTCATCTTTACCCCTGATACAATTCACAATGAAATATAATTTGCTACTTCAAGTGGGTTTGGTAAAAAGTAATTGGGGACTATTGTATTTCGATGATTTTTTTAAAAAACGAAAAGTAGCAAGTTCTGAAATTTCACAGGCCAAATCACTGTGAAAAATACAAATTATTTTTTCAAATCAATTAATCATAATCAATCAAATCAATCAAATATCACAATAATTATAGTAGTATATAATAAGGCGTGAGTGTATGTATGTATGTAATTCAAGTTGTCAGTTCAAGTATGTCAGACACTGGTGTGTTTCAACAAATTAACATGACTATAATTTGGTTTTCTATTGTTTCCTCGTCAAAATGGTTTTCTGGTTCAGCATTTTGGGATGGACCAGGAAAGAAATATTATTATTTTCAAAAAATTTGGCTTTTAAATTATTTTGACCAATCAAAAGCCATTGTTTGCCACGAACTTATTGACAGGTCACAGGAAATCTAACATATTTATGGCAATACTACGAAAATAAATTACACAATTCTCATATCAGTAGAGATATTCTTAAATATATTGTCGCCATGTGATTATGATTCGCGGGGAATCATTCTACGGTTACGATTTTCTTTTAGGGACTTGTGGTTAATCAAATTTGAAGTAGTGCTGGGCCTTGTCGAGGGTATGTTCACAAACTGCAACATTTTTAACAGTGCAACCTGTTTCATACCAGTTATAATTTTTTTTTAACCTGTACTGTCCCACTGCTGGGCAGAGGTCTCCGCCATACCATTCCGTGTGCTCCTGTCTATCGCTGTCTCCTGCCAGTCAGCCATAAACGCATCCATATCGTCTCACCAGCGGTTTCTGGGTCTGCCCCGGCGTCGACGACTTTCCTTAAGGATCCGCTCCATGGCTATCCTGGCCCACCGTTCCGGATGCATCCTATAGACGTGACCGCCCACTCCCACCTCAAGCTATACATATCCATTAATATTTATTCCTCTTGGAATATCAAGTCGGATATTAGTTAGGACTAGCAAAGACGTTAAAATCCACCCATGTGTATACCCACCATAATATGTACCTGACAAAAATCAAAAATTTAGTTTTTTGAAAAATTTGCTTCATAACCTGTGGCAAGTAAAAATTACTTTGAATACAATTATGTTTGCAGCGGACGTAGCGATTTCAAAAGCCGTATAGAATTCGAAACCGTTAAATAAAATCTGTGAGAATTCCTACATATTTTTAGCCGAATATACACTAGATTTTGTTTACAGTACACTGCAACTGAAAAATAAAACATTTTATAGTACCCGGGGGCCCTTAGGGGTGAAAACACAACAATGCCGTCCTGTGCCGTAACGCACAATGCACAGCACAATTTCACATTAAGCAACGCAATGTTGTATTTATGCGTGTTGCAACATGTAGCCGAATTCTACGAGACACAAGTCGCAAAGTCACGTTGCAATATTATATTAATTCCGTGTTGCAATGTTGTCTTGCGACATCGCCGCAATTACTACGCTAAACTTTATATCATTCAACTATCTTTTGACATTTTCAATGCAAAGATTTTAAAGTAATTTTAGGGAACAATAAATTCGAATGATTAAATCATTCAATTGCGATATGATAAATAGTAGCCACTAAGAAGTCTACTCTAGTCTACTATATCTTTTTTGCAATGATGACTTGTCGGCTTCCACAAGCGAACTAAGAAGATATGGGTAGTAATATCGATCTTTTATGTACCGTATGTTTTAAAGATTTTATAAACTCGTAATAAAGTGAGGTTGCGACTGCTGCACTAGAGGTCTTGGGTTCGATTCCCAGATCGAGCAAAGTGTTTTTGGGTTTTTCTATGAAATTCTCGGTAGCAGCTCGGAGTTTGGATACATATATGCTAATGGCAATAGGCTCGCTCCTTATTACATGGGAGCTAAAACATACCGGCGAACTGTAGGTACACACACACAGTAAGTACACCTCTGCCTAACTCTTCTGTGAATGGCATATCCTGTGGATTTGTCACAAGTGACAAATAAACATTATTTTTATTTCAAGTAATATAAATTATTTTTTAGATAACGCAAAACAATTTCAATAGAATTATTATTAACACTCATTTTCTAAAGGCCATAAACAAACTGAACCCAAACATTATGAACATCTGTCGAGCGACGTAAAAGAAAGTTTCCTTTGATCCGTGCCTATTCACGTTGCAATAAAAACTAAGCCGTCATAATATTTCTTTTTCAGAACCTAGTCCACACTGAAATAAAAGTCGAAACAAGTAACCACTGAATTCTAGACTTATTTTACAAAGCCGAGTTAAGTTAGCTGATATCAAAAGCGTTGTTTGAAGTGTTACTATTGCTATTCCACAACGACTCGTTTTAAACTACTTAATAGTTTACTTATTAGTTTACTTAATAGGTTAGATTAGTTGATTTAGATTAAACGAAATCTGAATCATTTTTACGGCAATACAAGTTATTATGCTGTTGTGATTTAAGTAGTAAAACATTAAATAAAATTAATATGGGCTTCCTTACCAACTTCAGGCAAAATATTTCATCTCAGAAAGCAACATTATATAACAAAAGAACCGTTTTCAATAATTGGCACTTAAAAAGAATTAGGGTCAAAAGTTGCCTTGATACCTCGTAATGAACATTTTGAGAGCATTTTACTTTTTTCACTTAATTTCTTAAACAAACCACGAAATTTTAGAAACGTTTTCGTTCGTACTCTATTTAAATGCTAACTTTTAATATTCAGACTCTTTCATTTTACTCAGAGTACTGAACAACTAACATGAAATTATGAGTGCTAGGAAAAAACGCCGTGACAAAAGCTGTTTGGATTACATGTTAGTAATGAAAGAACTCGGTAAAAGAGGCGCCTCGTCGCATCATCACCCTGAAAACCATATATCATATGAAAGAAGAAGGTACACCCCACGTACTTGTGGTATCATACAAGACAGATCCGAGAGGTGAAGAACATTTCGGTGGATATGAGCTTAAAAAAGAATATGATCTAAATCAGATCTTTTGTCACCGCATCATAACTGTATCCGGTAACGGCAAGCATATACCATTAATCAACTCACGCATTATGCTCGATGTAAACAAATACAACGTTTCACTATCCCATACGGTCAATCCATATCCACGGACCGCTGACTATGCTAATCCTTATAAGAAACAAAACAGGAAAAGCGGACAAGAGAGCAGGCTTAGCGTGGGTCTCTGCACTCTGGTTAATTTCACCCCCGATCCCACATTTATATCTTCTACCAATGCCATGATGGCTGTTTCTGTCGGGGTTCAATGATGACAGGTTTTGATTGTCTATCCAAATGTGACCTACGAGTATTTACCAAGGGCGAGTACAGTGGAGCATAAAATAATGCTACGGTACTTATATTGAATGTCAGATAATGGAATGGATGATATTCGTTTGTTTTTATAGCCAAGGTCTCCACTGATAGCGATTTTCAAGAAAATCTCTTGGGATAGCAGGTTTCACCGTCATAAGCTAGTAATAATAAATATTAATATGCACATGATTACGAAACGTTAAGGCGCGTGCCTTGAATTTTAACCCAAGACCTATGGCTCGGTTATCAGCGCTATATATTTATCGAAGATAAGGTATAATTGGACACAAATCTTCTTTCAAACCTTTATGATAAAATACGAGTTTCATACCAAAAACATTCGATGAAATTCGCAAGTAATAATTATTTATTGGTTGGCATACCTTAATTTTGCATTATAGAATCGCAGGTATAAACAACTCAGCAGGTATGAACAAAAAAAAAGACGCATTAAATGTAGCTTATATCTCAACAAGGTCAGTTACGCTACAGAGGATGTAGCAGCGTAGCGTAGCAGTTTTGCTTACGACTACTTTGGGTTCGATTAAAATAGTTGTAGAAGTTAATTACAGACCTTAGATAGTTCTAAGAAGAGCTCCAGGAAAACCTAGAAAAATAAACAACAATATATAAAACAAGATATAAATAACATAACATACCATCACGCCTGTATTCCCCGAAGGGTTAGGCAGAGGTGTACTTAATGTACACCCACAGTTCGCCGGTATGTTTGAGGTCCCATGTAATAGGGGGCGAGCCTATTGCCATTCACCGGGAACAAATCCAGACTCCGAGCTGCTACTGAGAATTTCATAGAAAAACCCAATAACACTGCTCGACCTGGGGATCGAACCCAAGACCTCTAGCGTAGCAGTCGGGGTTTGGGACCACTAGACTAACGAGGCAGTCTAGTGCCTCGATATGTTGAATGTATTATTATATAAATAATAATACATTCAAAAATCAAAGCTTAATATAATTTTATTCTCAACTTAAAAGTCGCGACATCGCATCCATAACCTGATTCAGGGTTTACATTTTATCGAGTATGGAATATCAGATCCCTAAAAGCAATAACGATTTGTTGCAAAGCTTGACCAATAAATCCATATTTTTCTCCAGCCAGACTGAAGCTATAAATTTCATACCGGAATACTATACCCGCGTATGCTTGCAAAACAATAAATTGCGAATGCCGGCCGCACACTCTAGTCATATTCAACAACCAATGAATGACTAAAGGTTTTATTTAATCATTAGCATTCCCGAGCATAATGCCTCTATTTAATCGCTCTTTAACTAAAGTATCATAATATTACGAGTGCGCTTAATTTGAATTAGTAATAATTTATGTTTAACAGGTCTTAGTTGTTATACTACATTGAACTATCAAAACACCACATTTTTTTTCAGCACCATCGTAAAATATATCATTATGAAGGTGGGGTAATCGGTTCGGAAGTCAGGCGTCTAACATATGTATTTCTAGAGTCCTTTGAATTATGTAAGGGGATTACATAATTTAAGGGAAACCCTACAACGTCACAAACTCATAAACTCACAAAGTTTACTTCTTTATAATATTAGGAAAATAGGAACCAGTATGCCCTATATAAACTATTTAAGCCTGTGAACCGTTTTACTATCCTCATAATTATCCTAAAATGCGTATGTGATCTCCACCTAAGGTGTGGCATAATCTGTTGGGGTAATTAGACTGAGAGTGACAATACAATGCTTTCAAAGCTCAGTAACGATGGTAACGATTTTTTGTAGGTTACGTTCCATAGTCGCGTCAATATTTGTAAAAGTTGATTTGCTGACTTTTCTATTCATGCACATCTATGCATTAGGTATGTTTGTTCAATCTAATTTTCATTTTTTAGACTAAATACAATATATAAATATATTTAGTATTATTTAGTACTACATAATAATATATTTTGTACCTATTTAGTAATAGATTGTCATATCGACGTTATTTAATTCTTTGATTTGACGTTTATAATTTTTTTATTATTCTGTATTTTTTTCCGTTTGCTGTATTCCAAAATGATGTACGCCATCTTTTTGCAGACACAATGTGCCTACTTGTCATGGGCTCACATTAATAATAAACCTACTAATTCTACTTTAACAAACGTTATTATCATTATTATTTAGCCTGAATTGTCCCAAAAATTGAAGAAAGGCCTTCCCTTGCTTTTCCACGTGAGTCGGCTGCCCGCGCTTGTAGGTCTGGTCGGGTTGGCTGGACGTCGTGGACGCCCTTGTCGTTGCCTTGCAGCAGGATGCCATTATTTGTTAGACTGGCCCAATGCTGATCTAATATTCGGCTAACATAGCCTGCCCAGTCCCACTTGAGCTTGGCAGCTTTCTGGGCGATATCCCCGTCGGTGAGCTTAGTTTCGAAGCGTCTACACTTTCAGACCCGGTCGGTCCAATTAACTTCAGCAGTACTTCAAGATACGTTTACAGTTTGCAATAAATCATATTTAAGTATAAAGATAATGTTTTAATTTATAATTAAAGGATTCTATACAACTATGTTTTATTAACTATGCTTCTTGTTTCCACAGGCGTCGTATTCGACCAGAACACTGACGAGATCCAGAACGCCTTCAAGTTTGCAATATTGCAACACTCTACCGCAAACCGATCCCACCTCGACTTCCAACTCTACGTAGATATTATCAACACGGCGGATGTCTTTAAGCTATCACGTCTCAGTAAGTGTGTTTTTTTAATTCCCCTCTTATATTATTTAATTTATAGTTCTGATGATTTCATGCAATAGCATTATCATTGTGACTTCTCTCCGTCTGACCGTACAATAGATGATTTTAGAATCACTCACCACGTCTTTGACTATTTTATTATTATTAAAAGATAAGATGAGATGTTACATTTAACGCAATATCTACTTCGTAATCTACAGTGTCAGTAGTTAATTAATGGGTAAAAAAATTTATACCAAACATATTGTAACAACAGCAACGTTGTCCAACCATTTTCAAAACAATAACATTAACTTGTTATTGATACGTTGTTATATAAACAAGCTCTTTGTTGCCACAATTTCATATTTTATCAATAATATGGGAAATAAAAAAGTAACAACCAACTTATGGTAAACGAGTTGTTACCCACGGGTTTCACCCGCATTATTAATATCTCTTCTTATATGTGCTATCATACTCAGATAAAAACCGGCCAAGTGCGAAAAGTAAAAAGTATGTTGAACTTGGTACCTACCTGTACACTAAATTTTCTAAAAATGTCTATTAAATCTAGAGTAGAAGAATAAGTAGAGGAGAGTATAAGCGGACACACAGACAGACAAACATTTGAAGCTTCATTGTCGCTCTAGTTACCTTCCACTAATTTATTTCCAAATATTTTGAAAATACAGACTACTTTTCTACAGACATTATGTGTGCGACATTTTATGTAGGTATGGTAAGTAATATCGAGCTAATTACCAGAATTTTATGATGTTTGGCCCGATACGATAAACAATAACACAATGAATAGACTCATAGTGAGACACGTGTTGCTCATTTAGATAGATATCTATATGGCTCCTTATTGTTATGATTTTGGGATACGACCACGATTATATAAATACAAATACACCTTCACATTGTTTGGAGATAGTTTTATGGTGACATAGTTTGTATACCTATATTTTTAGAACGAAGTACTTGACTCTGTTATATGTATATTAGTGAATACAAGTGTAAACAATTGTTGATGAGCCAATAAAGATAAAAAAAAATACAAGATAGTTCAACAAAACGTTCTCAAATCAAATCAAAGAATATATACGTTGTTTATTTTTTTATAACAGGATTAAAAAAAAACTATTAAGTTTTAACTTATACATTATTATTTGAATTAATGTATCTATATATATTCCTTAATTGTAAAACATAGTGACACATAACATGACCTCAGCTCACGGATACGCGACTGCTGCACCGATATCAGTTCTATTGAGTTGTGAGAAACTGAAGTTTTAAAGTTGCTTCAACATGTAGACCTTAACAAATCTGCAGGTCCAGACAGCATATCACCAGTATTTATCACTAAATGTGCTAAAAGTCTTACTGTTCCCCTGTTAATTCTATTTAGACGATCTCTTGCTGAGGGTGAAGTGCCTGCAATATGGAAGTCGGCGTAAACATCATTATTTTTAGTATATGCGAAACCAGAATATAGTTTGTTCAGAATGTGAAACTGAATCGATTCCAATAATTTTTACAGCATGTTATATTTTTTCCCAAAAAATTTAAATACCTAATACCAAGTGCCTACCCGCAATTATAAGCGCACAAAACAGGTCACTGCTGGTCATAATGGCACGAGGCGGGGGCACACAGCAGGGCGGGGGGTAAAACAACCTCTTCAGTCGCCCGAAGTCGATGCTACAGATTGATACGACAGACAACCAGATAACATAACAAGCAAACATGCAGATTCATTGTGTGAAAAATGTGTCGGATTGGGATGTGCATATTGTGCGTTAGGTTAGTTTTTCGTAAACATATAACTTCACACTTAAATTGATTCATCTTGAGACATGTTGAGCATGTTAATTCAATTTTGTTTGTACCTATATTTTTTATGTTTAGGTCAGTAAAGAAAAAGTTTCCAAGTTCCCAAGTTTTAGTCTAACTCAGTATCATCACAATCGGTTCAGACAGTTACTTTCACATTTATGATATTAAGTAAGAATATATCGTTTGTTCCCGTTGAGTTACACCATTTTGTGTCACACTGTTACCCATTGGGAAAAAAATTACCGATTAATAACACTGTTACTCAAAGCCACATTTTTCTTTCCCTTTGAGTGACAATGTAACTCAACAGAACGCTGTGTTCCCGTTAAGTAACATCTTCTTGGGTAAAATCGTTGTTGTGAAATACATCTTGATTTAATACGATTATCCCACAGTAACGAGTAACTCTTAAATGAACTAAACGTTTGATCATTAAATATGGTACATTCACTTAGTGTAGTTATTATTTCTCTTAACTTCAGATACATTGCAATGATCCCAAGTAAAAAAAAAGTTGTTAAAAAACAAAAAGAACTAAAATACTAATCAGAAATAATGGCGGAACCACAACTATTCAGGCTCAACATTGATAGGCTTGTTATCCGCACTAGACCAGCCGGAAATCGAGTCCGTTCCTCACAAAGTATCATATATATGCGGTTTTAATTGCATCACAGCTGCGATGTCACAGTATAGGTTGGTACAAAATATTTAATTCAGCGGGTATCTTTATTTTAGGTAGGTAGGTAACTGTTGTTCTTCCATAAAGGTAGCACATAGCACAATGCTAGCCACAAAGAAAATAAAAAGTTTATATATTTTATTTTCCGTAGGATCGTTGCCTAGCAACTATTCTTGTTATTCTGCATATCTTGTTTTTCATTGTCAAAAGTAATTTTTATTATATAAAAATACTACATGTTATTTTAGTGTCTCTTATTTAAATAAATCCACTGCAGATTCAAATACTACTATTTGGATACCATTACAACAGTAACGTCAAAATATCATTTATTTAACTACCCTCTATCTGACATACTAATTCGCAAAACAAGCAACGAAGTTAGCCGTTCCGAACTACCGCGGTGATAATATCGTTTAATTAAGTGTTTTAATACATAAATATCGAAATCAGTAAACAAAATGATTAGAAATGTGAAACATATAAGACCCTAATTATCTTTACACCGACTCTTTCTATTAAAAGTTACCACTTCTAAACCACTTGCAGACAACTTCCGATCGGCTTACTTATTTCGAACAAACTGTACTGTTTTACTTAATGCACACCCGGTCGTCTACCATGTCGGAAATTACGAATAGTAGTTCATGTAGTAATTGCGAGTTTGTTTATATTAAAAGAAAACGAGGAAATATTCTTTTAAGTGGTGGACATCAATACTATGTCAGAAGAAAACACTGGTTTGACAGTGAGGACGTGCATAAAACGAAAGATATTCAAAGTGCTTATGAGAATAAAAGTGAGTACCTACTTACCACATATTCTTTTGAATTTAATAATATAAATAATAGATTGCATTGTTCAGAAATAAACTAATTCAGTTTCCAAAATTCATTACAACGTACCTATGCCAGGTTACTCTGAACCCATTATGATGTTTTTTTTGGTGTGTGTTTAATTGGTTCCCTGGATAGTTAAGATTTACAATTGGACTCGATAAGTGGCGCTGCGATTAGATTTAGGTCTTTTTTTAGTTTCAGCGTCTAACCACGTCTGAGTCCTTCTAATAATAAGAAGTATTATAATTAGATATTTATTTTAGGATCAACGAATATTAGAAGAATGCACTCATTCCTCAACATGCGAGCCAGATTTTGCCAAGAACGAAATTGATGAATCGCTCGACAAATTGAAACAACAACTCACCAAACCGGAATGCCCCAACGTTCCAACATCATATAATAGTATGGTTGGAAATTTAAAGGACTCAAGCCTAGATATTATAACAAAAACTCCAAATTTCAATAGCATTAAGAACTCTTTATACCGACATCAAAATGGTGCAGCACAAAGCGTCAAAGGTGTCAAAGCTGAAAAGTAAAAACGTACAAGAAGTCGAGGTGCCATTTGGATAGAAAGATTTTATATGAGCCGATTATTTAGACGGCAATAAACGAATTTTGGTATTTTCTGCACTAGTATCGTGGCAAACTATGAGTGAATTGACAGTATTTTGTGGTGACGGCACTTCCAAAAGTTGTCCCACTCCGTTTGCTGAAGTGTACACGATACACGGAGATATAGGTAGCACCGTCGGCCACACAAACATTATACCTTTGGTATAGGCATTGTTAAGTGACCGGACTACATCTACTTACGTCATCTTGTTTAGATTAATACTATCCCAAGTACCTAATTGGCTCCCTACTACATTCAAAGTGGACTATGAAAAAGCTACGATGAAGGCTATTACTATAGTTTTTCCTTCAGCTATTATAAAAGGGTGTTATTTTCACTACAATAAAGCAATTTTTTAAGAAAGGCAAAGAGATGGACCGATTGAAACCAAGAAAAATGCGGCTGGTAGGGTCTGTTTTACCATTGTTGCCCGAAGAAAAAATTTTGGAGGGTTGGGCTTACGTTTATCAGAGATACGGTATGGTTGGCAAAGATATACAAATCAAAAAGTTCATAAAATACATGGAAAAACAATGGTCACTCGATGATTTTATAAAAGTGTGGTGTGTACATGGAGATATTCATCGAACTACAAACTTTTTGGAAGGGTGGCATGATAAATTAAACAAAGCCGTTGGAAAAAAACACCGAATTTGATGCAACTATTGCACGTGCTTATAGAAGATTCCTCTCTTTATACTGTGCGTAATATACAAAAGAAAAATAATGTGGCGCAAAAAGAAAACGGGCTCGGAAGATTGTACTCAATGATGAGTTCATTCAAGAGGCACAGCTCGAATTAATAGAAGGTTCTGTGACAGTTGGCCACGTTTTAGAGATTTTGCGGCATTGAAAAATATCAATTGATTACCGGATAGGACAGAATCATTTTGGCACAGACATTTTGATTAACATTTAGATTGTTTGTGATATTTTTAAATAACTGGTCTAGTGCAATAGAAATATTTTGATATTGTTAATTTTTTTGGGGTGGTTTAAGTAGCATCGTTCTAAAATAATCTAGATAGAAATTCTAATTTAAGTGTTTCTACGAAAATGTACACCTACAGGTATAAATTTAATTATGATTATGTCTCTGCAATGTTTTTTTTTTTATGTAACCTCCTTCGTGTCCCACTGCAGGGCAAATGATTTATGTACATAAAATTTGTGTTTTCGAGATTAAAATAATTCTAAATTCAACTTATTAAAAAAATAATTTGCATTTTAATGGTTTTATTAATGTATAGGACAATTTGTTCCCGGTATGTTCCCCTATTACGTACTACTAGGTTGCAGTGTAAATTGATAGGAAAGTTACTCGTTATTGTGGGATAATCGTTGTATTAAATCAAGATGTATTTCAACAGCGATTTTACCCAAGAAGGTGTTACTTAACGGGAACACAGCGTTCTGTTGAGTTACATTGTCACTCAAAGGGAAAGAAAAATGTGGCTTTGAGTTACAGTGTTATTAATCGGTATTTTTTTTCCCAATGGGTAACAGTGTGACACAAAATGGTATAACTCAACGGGAACAAACGGAATATATTTAAAATCAAATTTTAATTTATTTATCAAAATGCTAGTCCGGCATTTATGGATGATCCGCACGGGTAAGTGCCCCCGGCCTCTTAGCTGCTATGGTACTGTCGACCTTCTTATCTTCCGAGTCAGTAGTATTCTATCACCATTTTGGGATTGGGTAGATTGGGTGTTGTTTGAGAAACTGCATACCCTGTATCCTTTCTCTTCCGCCAATCTTAGGTTTGCCGTGCCCAAAGATGCGTGGCTAAGGGTGAGCCAAGTCTTAAGCGTGCCTTTTTGCCCTGGGGTAAGACGCCACAAAAATATGCTTAATAGCCAGTGATTCCAGACTCCCTGTACCTAATTACAGTAGACTTACTGTAATTTTGAGTTTTTTACTGTTCACTGTAATGAAAAAATACAGTGTAGGGATCTTATTGTAATAATTGAAGCAGCGGTAGCCTAATGGCTAGGGCGTCGGACTTGTGATCATGTGGTTGCCGGTTCGAAACTCACCCATTGCACTACCGACGTGAACCCACTCGTAACACAAGCATTTAGCTTAGCACGAGGGGTTAACAAGATTACTATTAATGTGCGACCCTACATTGCTAGTAAGCTTTAAAAAAAAAAATTTCATAGTATCTAATCAAAAGGCTTACGTTCAGCAGTGGACGGCGATAGGCTGATATGATGATCTAATCAAAATCATCGCGTAAAATGAAACGTAATGAAACGAACTTGTTGGAAGGGAAATACTCGATAAATCAGTAGAGAGCTACTACACATTGAGTTGAGGTGTAAACTAACACCAAATCTGATCAGCAAAACAGGCCATATGTCAAAACGCGGATAATTGTACGAATTTGAAGCCTTCAAAAGACGTGTCGTCAAGGATGACCGCAAAAAATTATGAAAAATACGAAGGAAATATTTGTTTAGAATAAACAAGTCAATGGCAACAAGCATTTAACAGGAAAAAGCATTTATTTTCACCTAAAATAAAGACCACTATCAGAAAACGGTTGATCAAGACTTATGTATGGATTATAGTTCTATATGGTTGTGAAACGTGGACTTCCACCCAAAGAGACAGAGAAAGGTTACAGGCATTTGAAATGTGGTGCTGGAGGAGGATGGAGAAGATCAGTTGGGCAGAAAGGAAAACGAATGAGGAAGTCTTATTAATTGTTGGCGTGCGGAGACAGCTCTGAAGAGACATAGAGAACAGGCGAAGAAAGGTAATTGGCCATTTGTTGAACCACGACAACTTTTTAAATTCAATTTGAGAAGGCATAATTGAAGAAACACGAGGATGGGGAAGACCTAGAAAAAGTTTTATTGAACAATTGAAGGAAAAGTGGGAGTAGAGTCGTATCAAGAGGTTAAACAAGGCAGAGATAGAGAACAGTGGCGACTGCTCCACCGACAAGAGCTGAGCTCTTAAACGAGAGAGAGATAAACAAGTCAATAAAACAGATAACACAATGGTTTTCTTTTAGTATCAGACCAAATATTTCTCACTGTAATATCACTTTATTAAAATTCAGAAATCTACTGTATGTTTCAGGCAAATTCTGTATTTTTAGGCAACACTGAAATTTAACGTTCGCAATCTGTAAGCACTGGTCTTTTTCCTTGCTGCTCGTGGAACGCAATAGATTTATATTTCAAGAATCTAAATGGCGGCGATGCGGTTCGTTGAATGTTAGAAGAGGGATGGCTGAAGATGATGACTGAAAAAATGATTGATAGGTACACTATGTGCGAAGACGAAACGGAAAAGATGTAATACCACAGTATGTGGAAAATATACAGCGTATTTGTCTGGGGAAAATATACACCAAACAGACAGAGCCTGTCAAGGAGTCGGCTTTATTCTTTCCGGAAGAATGGCAGAGTGCATGGATGGATTTGAGTATCCTCTGGATAGGGCTCAAAGTTGGACTAACTAGTATCTTCGTGGTAGGAGTGCCTGCCGCAGATATGGGTACGGGGATGTCCTAAAGAGTTCAGAAGTAGAAAGAATTATTTTGAAATAATGTGAGGGATGCCGGCTATCGCTCTAAATGGAACTTTAATACATAAGCCTTTCAGTTGTTGGGTTGTCGAAACTCCATCGAGAGTTTTTAGAATACATCTCTGGAGCCTGTCCCATGCGTGTTCGATGGGATTGAGGTCTGGCGATACCCAGGTGTTTTCTATTGCCAAGTGCTCTGTGATCCTTCGAGCTGTGTGCGAACGCGCATTGTCATGCATTAGCAAGATATCTGAACCAAGACCTTGTGCAAATGGATTGTCTCTTCTCGTATCAGACTAAAAAGCAAATCGGGACTCATGGCAAAATACATTTTATCCCGTTGCTCCTGGGTACATGTCAAGTGTTTCCTACACCATTCGATTCGACGGGCGTGACTACCATGGCGTTTAGGTGGGAACCTAATTGTGGGTCGCGCTTGTAGGCCGTATTCATGCAGCTTATTTTTCACGGTTTGGTGGCTAACAACAACACCGTTTGAGAATTGTAGCTTTAAACCTATCTCCCGGGTGGTTAACATCAGCTGATGTCTTGGAGTCGGTTGTATCTATCGGTCCTTTTGTCTCTCCTCCACATCCTGAGTGCTGCTCAGCAGGATCCCCTGTAATACCGTAACACTGTCTTTTCATTTACGGACGACTGTAGATAACAGGCTCTTAGAAGAAGTTGAGAGGATAGAGATAATGGAGTAGAACTAAGTAAACACCACAAAACTACGAACACCCAAAGTTTTCTAATGTAATAATATAATATTTCGTAACAAACCACTCTTCCTTTACTAGACCTGTAAAAGTTTCAGAAATTGGTTCAAAACATCTTCGCGAACTATCAATTCTCGTTATAACTATGTAGAAACGTTTTCTTCACTCCAGCTAGTGTTGTTGATTATTTATTAATTTTTATTTTGTTTTATCTCGAAAGTTTCATTCAACAATTCTTTTAAATAATGCTGTTTCAGCTAGTATGAATCAAGAAACTACCTACACTACTCAAAAATGAGTCGGAATAAAGTGTACTATTGTGTTTTTATTTTAAATTACATATACTCGTATTTACACTAATATTATAAAGAAGAAATAATGGTCTTTTTTATGTTTGTAACGAATAAACTCAAAAAATACTTCATAATTTCAAAAATTCTCTCACATTATCACTGAGTAATTTGAAAAAGATAGGGATATCTGCAAAAACTTAAATAATGTCACTCAAGGTTTAAAGAAATGTGCCGTAAAAAGACTTTCATCGCATGCGCTGTGGAAATTATTGATGATAGAACAATAAAAAATGTTCTACAATGTTAAAGAACATAAATATCTACAAAAAACTTCACGATACCATATTTAGATTTACGTATTGTAATTATGTCACAATAACTAAATTTTACATTTTAAACGTTATGCAGAAATGCCGACAAAAATTCAAATCGGACATACCATTCAAAGATATGTTATGTAAATTAAACAAATCCTTATTTCGAAAATATTTTGCTTTGTGTCGTTATTATTTAATGCTCTTTTTATCTGCATTTATAAATGTATACTAAAGAGTTTTCATTAATAAGTTCAACTAGTTGGTTTGTTCCCTAAACTTTGTTGAGTAGTGTCTTCATATTATATTCTTTATGTATTACTCTCAGCTTAGTCAGCAAGCGTAAGCTATTTCTTGTAACAACCAACGTTGACAATAATACCACTATCTACTATATATTTAGAAAAATCTCATTTCTGTGTAACGTGTGTTTTATAGTTTACTAGCGATCCGAGCGCACTGCGCAGCTTCCCTTGCGCAAAGGACAATGTCGCAAAAATTATTGAGGGAATTAATAAGCGTCTATAAATATCATCTTTATAGATGCATATAATATAATTAATAAAGTATGTCTGTCTGGAAAAAAAATCATCTTAATTGAAAACACAATTGACTTCATATTTCGTCGAATACTCAGTTGAACTTTTAGTGTTGCCATATGTATTAAATTAAATTCCCAGTTACGTAAAGTGTTTAGCCTATATTCAATAATGTACATACTGCAAAGTACAGAATAAATACGAAAATGACAACATTATTTTCGTGCTAAGAAGACAACTTTATTAATTGTAAAAATAAATAAAATGAAATCGTAATAATAATTCTAACCTTGAATCTAGTATGGCAACAAAGGTGACAAAGAAATGACATCCATCCGTCACCTGTCAATCGACTTATGTGTAATAGTTTGCTATTAAATAGGCATAATAACTATGTAAATATATTTAAAAAGCAGAGAAACACTGATTATGATATATCTGATCATGGTATTTATTTATTTGCCCTCATACTTGTTTTAATTGTTTGTTGTCGAAACTTAACCTCAATACTTCAAACTGGAATATCTTTAATTCCTGACTTGCAACAATCTCGGTGTAAAATCAAAAATTGATCAGAAATACAAAATCTATATTTTGACATATTTTTCATGCGCAGACGCAACAAAAAAAGTCAACAAAAATTTGTTTGGGAGTTCGCCATTTTCCTTTTCCCATCAAAATTTCCGGTGGATTAAAAAATCTTCTCGGTCGCTCTCAAATAATCATGTTTTATACATTATTAATTATAATCTAAATTATTTATATACATTTTAATCTATATATTATTTATAGAGATTATAGTTTATGTTTATTTATATAGTCTGTGCAGCTGAATGATACTGAGTTCTAAGAAACAAAATCGTTTTATCCAGCCAGCAGCCAACAGAAACAAATATACAGTTTCAGTCATGTTGTTCTTCATGAAGTCACCTCAGTTTGTATTTTGTGGTGTCCTCCTTGATACACAGCTCCCATTTGAATGCAAGACCTTACTCCCTTTTTATTTCACCCCGTCACGCGACGGTGATCAAAACAGTTCTTAGCTGTGACTCGTGAATTTCCAGAATAAGCCTTTATATTTCAGAGGTATAACTAGAATTCAGTACGACTAACGACGCTATTCTTTCTAAATGATTTAGAATTTCAATTTGATTTGGTTGAGATAAAAACAAATATGAAATATAGGTACGTAGAATACATACGTGATCATTTTACGTATATATGAAGCCCTTAAAAAAAGGAAAGTAATGTAACGATAAAAGCTTTGGATGAATAATGTCACTGAGGAAGGCGCTAGTGAGAATGGTTCTTTAATAAAGTGTTATAAGATACCTGTTCAAAATTATGCGCATACATTACTTTTGGGTCAAAGAGTATATAGATTCTACAACTTAGGTCGTGCACGGTGAAAATTCACAAAAACATTTTAAAATTGCGACCTCTTAAATTTTCTATACCTTTGTAGGTACTATATATAGAAGCGTCGGTAGCCTAATGGCTAGGGCGTCGGACTTGCGATCATATGGTTGCCGGTTCGAACCCCACCCATTGCACTACCGACGTGAACCCACTCGTAACACAAGCATTTAGCTTAGCACGAGGGGTTAACAAGAATACTAGTAATGTGTGACCCACATTGCTAGTAAGCTTTTTTTTTAAAAAAAAAAAAACAATACTCATTAATATTAAGGTATAGTTATGGTAGTTGAATATTATAGATATGTTAGTTGAATAAAAGTATAAGATAGGAAATGGAGAATATAAAATACAACTCAAAATAAATATAAGACACATTTTATTCAGGGTTATTGAAATGATTACGCAACGAAACGGACAACACCAAAATCGCATTATGATGTGATAGCTTATAAAAAAAAACATTTATCTGGTAATCGCAGAATTATTACGCGCATTTCATTTAAAAGATTTTAATTCGTGATAAATAGTAAATGGGTCATTCCTGTTTGCAGTAATAGCTTAAAATGGAACAAATTATTAAAGTAAGTGATAGTAATATCAAATGTTGTTATGCTGGTAATTTAATACCCATGTATGTTACTTTCCATTAAATATAACTGCACTGGAAAGATATAGACATACAACCTGGTAACGGTAACCGGCCGTTGTAGAATGTCTTTGGCGGAGGCCTTCGTTTAGCAGTGGACCTCATTTAACTGAAATGATGATGATAGCTGTGCTGATCAATAGATCTTCAAGGTTAAACTACCGCGGTCAGTCTGTGGAACAGGGTGCCAATTAACACACCAAGAGTTAAAGCCATCAGTCCCGATTGTCATACGACCGCCTATGACAAGTAGTCAGAATCCCAAAAACCTGACAACCAGTCTATACTTCTGCCAGTGTGGCCCAGAAATTGGGATGTGGCGGTCTGATGGAATTCGTTAAGAGTAAATATTTATATTCAGCGCCATCTGGATAGACTGGAAGCTGACTCCTATATAATATGAATGCTATATATTAAACCGAGGTAAGAATAACGAGCAAAATAAATAATTCAATAAGAGGGTTAAACAAAAAAATCCAAGATCTGAAGAGCCGGGGGGCCGAGCTTTTCAGCTCTATACACAATGGTTTGTCTTGAAACCATTACTGGTCCCATTTACGTCGTCATTATTGACACTACAATATAGTTTAATAGTTTTCACGTATATGGTAAATATCCCTATTCTTGTATTTAAAGATAAGTTATTAAAAGACAATACTCTGCAACCTGTCTATTATGTATTGCATGGTACTGAAATTTAATAGCTGAAGTTAGTTGACTAAGTTCCGCCCACTTGTGCAAGGCAAGCCTTAACGAGCGAGTCACTCAAGGTTTTAGGCGAGTCCTGATTTATTTACCACTAGCACCATCTGTTACAAGCCAGGAGTGTCTAAATGATACTTTGAAGTTGTCAAATTATCGCGTAATTTGAGAAAATTAGCGGCACAGTTACATTACACATACAAGTTTTGTTCTCCAAACACTGTTACACATTAATTATTGTTAATCATCTGTTACATGAATGTGCTAATGACGTATCTGTCACTATAGTTAACAGTGGCACAACTTTGCACTTATCAAGCAACATCTATACGTATTATCAGAATCAAAATCCTGTCTTAAAATCTCTCTAACTTACAGACAACGAATAGCCTCGTGATGGGTAGAGTTGAACTAAGTATGGATTTTGAAATAAAACTACTTTTTACGGATTTTATCGCGTTATATTGATATTATTTCATTCCCGACGTTTCGGATCCTTCACAGCATCCATGGTCATGGATGATGGCCTATTATCACGAGTGGTTGCAATCCGCCTCATTTCTAATATTCGCGTAAGTGTCAGAAACCAGTTATTAAGGATTTTTTTAATTCAACCACTAAGGAGTTAATATAGGGATTCATACGTTGTATGATCCGTTGATGTATCCTTAATTAGTGTAAGTGGCCTGCGGCCGTTCTAATTAAGTAAATAGATAAATAAATGAAAAACTAAAAATCGTTGGACCTCGATACCTGAAATTTGTACAGAGGTTACCTATATATGATGTTTACTAGCTTCTAGCGTAAAATTGGAGGGTAGATTAGAACTGCTTTCTACAAACCTATGATAATAAAGATGATCCAGTTGGGCTAGGCAGCGTTTAGAAAACTACGTCAAATCTTCGCATCACCCTACCGCAAAGTTGGGAATTAAACTTTTCAAAAAGTGTGTCCTATCCTTGATGACCAACGGTGTTGAGACGTAGGCACTGTACATACTATGCATGGAGTCCGCATTCTCCGACGGAGGACCAAAGTTACCGACATGGTGCACTGGGATAGCAAGCCAGAAGTTGCAATAGGCAGGCCATAACTGTAGAAATCTGAAATGTATGTGACTCTGAAATGTAATCTAGAATAGAAGTGTTTTCAAGTGGTGCCCGCAACTAGGAAAATATAGCGTAGGAATCTCTCCGGCAAGATAGTGATGATTTGCGAATGATTTTGCTGGCAGAAGGTGGATGCGAAAAGCGCAGGACCATGTGAAATTGCGGACACAAAGAGAGGCCTACGTTTAGCAGCTGACTGATATAGGCTGATGATAATGAAAATAAATAAAAATTGTGTCATAGGATCAAAAGAAAAGCGCACAGACCGCATATAAATATTCATTATTATTAAAAAAATTGCGTGCTAATATGAATACTTACATTATATGCAATATATAAAGTGGCCCCTTCATAGTAGATTTGGACATTCTAAGAATTCATCTGAGCGCAATAATAGGACCTACATAATATTGTTTTTTTATTTAAAATCTCTTAAGTCGTAGAAGTGTCTATATTTATCTCAACCATGGTGTAAAGTTAAAAGATTTTCAGCAGAGTGCACACGATAAGCATTTAATTTCATGAGTAGATCGGGGAGTTGTGAGCATTGAGCGGGGCAACGGGCTCCGGGAGAAGTGACCACAACGGAACGCGCAGTACAAAGATTAAATTGAATTGGGCAACTTGCCAGATTCGCCGCACCTAACATTGCAAAATATTATGATGATTTTATAGCTTGACTAATGCACTGCTTATAGTCTAGCCTCGAAGTACGTAGGGTGAATTTTTACGGTACAGTCAAAATATAAACTTACATTATTTTAATACACCTTTTACTCTGCGCTCCCTAAAGGAAGATGCATGAATAATACACGTTCATATTCATATTTTAAAGTATACATCATGGTAACTCATTAGTGTCGTGCCGTTAATTATTATCAAACTGAATCAATTGAAAATAAATACATAGTTGCTTATTTCTACTGAACGAATATGACTTCTCAAAGTTATCGAAATCCCCACCGTGCTTTCCTAAAAAGAAGAAAAGAAAAGAAACTACCTTTGACATCATAAGTTTGCTTTTTTGATATTGCTATCTGTCACAATACGACCTTAATTTGTGTCGAATACGGACGAACGACAAACGGATTTTTTACGAAATTGCGCCTCTGGTTTCGTCGGTCAGCACCGAGACGCTTCTTAAGGAACTTAAACCAACTCGGACACCGAAGGTCGAATGCGCTTCGAGTTCAAGTGACAGACTGATATCTCTGCCAACGTCGCTAAGACCAGTAGAGCTATGTTAAATGCCATCTCGATATCAAATCTCCTATCAAAAAGTTTGATCTAAATAGCCCCTTACCGAATATCAAATATATACGAGTACTTAAATTTCCTTCAATTTTCATCTTTGTCAGACACCTTGTATGTCACCTTATCGCTTGGATATGCTTGGATAAAAAAAACATAATTGAGTATTGATAGAATTGTGCCCTGGATGGCTGGGTCCAGTTAATTAAATACACGCCTTGTTTAAAAATAGCTCCTTATATGGCGTAGGTCCCGTCTATCAGTTTTCAATAATAAGAACAACGTAAAAAATGGCCACGCTCAGTGTGTGACTTATATATAAACTATACAACATATAAATAAATTAAAGCTTTTAACGCTAGCAATACCTATCAGATGGCGGTGGCGTTTTCTTCATCGTCTCGTATTTCAAAACATTTAAAAAGGGAAAAGAGAAACACATAAAATCGCTTTAGGTAACAAAACAGTTTGGACGTTTAAACTTTTTATAGCGGCTTTTACAGTGAAAATTCAACGGATATCTGTGAACAAATAGTAGTCCCTGAAGAACGGAAACTGCCATAAAAATTCGCGTTGTCGTCATTAGTCTCAGACGTGTTTTGATCAGGATCGTACTATAAGGTGTTAGAGCTATCATTGTTCCGTTGTGAGAGAGAGATGAAGCTATTCAACTTATAAAGCTCTATCTCTCTTATACATACAAGATAATAACCCAATGATACTTTGTAGTAAGGCGGCCTGTCGCAGGCTCTTTATCTTCGCCTCGCAATTTTAAATGAAGCCCCGTGACTATAATTCGTAGGTAGATACTTGATTTGAAATCCTGGAAAAAAATATGGTTTTCGTTAGTTTTATTATCTAGATCTAGAAGACATTGGTCTTGTTAATGAAAATAATAGAACTTCAGGTTAAAAATATTTCCGTTTATAAATTATAATGTAGTCACGTTACCAGTTTCAAAAACGAATTTTCATTATATTGTCGATATGGTAGACCTACAAATATATATATGATATGATAAGATAATAAATTTAAATACCTATAACTACATACATGAGTAGTGAACTTTTTTACATATTTAAACCAACACCACTTTATTGTAGTATGCGTGTGGAATGTTACCATATCAAAATGGGCGAGAAATTCTTGGAAGTTAATATTAAGCTCACCGCCTGAGCCTTCTGCTAAGCACTGTACTCAGTAGAAACATGCAATAGCTTTCAAATAGGCTTTAAAATAAACTTTAAAAGAAGATGTTAATTCACTTGAACAAGATGGCACCCGCGATAAAATCTGCGATAATGGATTTATTTCAATAATCACTGTATTTTATTGAATAAAGATGCTTCAACAGAGCGTTCTATTCAAATTATAAGGTCCATATAGGGCACCCTAAACAGTAGACTCGTTACAATTCTTATGATTTTTTAACACGGTATGATATATTATTGTGATTGCTTTGCCATGTCATTTCAATTCGAAACAGGATGGAATTGCTGCTAGAAAAAATAATTAAAATAAATGCTTTACTGCTTCACAACTGATTGATTCGATTCCTGATTCTGAACAGAACCGCCGCATTAAACATAACATAACATAACATACCATCACGCCTGTATTCCCCGAAGGGTTAGGCAGAGGTGTACTTAATGTACACCTACAGTTCGCCGGTATGTTTGGTTCCCATGTAATAGGGGGCGAGCCTATTGCCATTCACCGGGCACAAATCCAGACTCCGAGCTGCTACTGAGAATTTCATAGAAAAACTCAATAACACTTTGCTCGACCTGGGGATCGAGCCCAAGATCTCTAGCGTAGCAGTCGCGATTGGGACCACAAGACCAAGGAGGCATTATTAAACGTAGAACAAAAAACGTTTACTATGTTATTCCCAGTGTAGAAACAGTGTGTAACTGTTCCCATGACAACAAATGCAGCTGAACTACAGTAGCAGTATAGGTACAGCACTCGATGATTGGGAATTAGGTCACACAATAAGAGGTTGGATAACCGGGGAAGCATTTTAGGAATACATAACAAAAATGTTCTTCCCTTTGATTGGGAGAAATGGTTTACAATTGCCTAGGTATTATTTTTCTTATATGGCTCACACAACGCCGAGTAAATTCTGTCGAGAAAAAAATACCTTCATCCAAATGCCGACATCTTCTTCAACATGAAACAGACGGTTTAAAATTATTCAATTAAAAAAAATAATGTTTGTAGAATGTAGGTTTCATAAATTATATCTATATATTCTTTATTGTAATAATGTCATGTCAAACGCGCGAGCGGGAGGCGGCTTTCATTGGCAATTCGACTAGGAATGCCGGGTGCAATGCATACTTATTGGGAAAGTAGTGCCATAGCCGGGTACAGTTATTCAGGTCAGCAAGAATGTTTATGGCACGCGTCCGAACGATATATAAAACCGAAGTAGGCTGGTGGCGTGTCACAATGCTGCCAACCTTTTCACAATAGGTAAGGTGCTGTAAGGCTCCAACCTTTTGTAGGTACTTGTGAAATTTATCTTCGCACCTTTTATTTGTTGCAGTTTGTAATCTAGTTATTACGGATTTATCGCAATATAAGTACATCATCAGCTTCAACCCATTATATTGGCTCAGCTGAGCACGGGGTCTCTTTCTTACGATGTTTTCTTCCACTGTTTAAATTATTTGACTACAATATAGAATTGAAATGATTGACCTCATTGCAGAACTGATACTTGATGAAACTACTTTTTATTTATGTGACAAAAACAATAAAAAACATCTTTGATCCATTTAGTTTTCTTTGAAAGAAAAACAAAGAATTTAACAATGTATCTTACAATAAGCCGCAATAATAACGCGGTAAACAGAAATTTCATTACGTTCAATTAAATAAATAATGGTCTATTTTCCAGAAATGTATGGTCTGTCTAGATTACTCAGATTACAAAGCAACTAAATAATTATGCGTCTAATCCACCACTTCGCCTCTGGCATTTGATACCGGAAACAGTACACATCAACGTGTGCGGAAAACGAGTAATTACTCAACGGAACTATAATTTAACCCTCACTTTGAACAAGTTTGGACCGACGAGAACTTATTTTATATCCCATCGACAAAGTTGAAGGTAAATAGCTATCTTCGTTAGTAGTAACTAGCCATATATAAAAACGGGCGCAATAGTTAGTGATTCCTATCTCCTGCTAACAGTGGATAGGCTATCCAGGCGGCCGCCTATCTGAGCACTCCGATACGTTCTAGCACACGCAGGGTCTCAAAAGGAAGAAGAAGTGATACAGTTGGTAAAATAGATAGTGGAGAATCGTATTATTTAGTGACGCGAGCAATCTATGAAGGCCAGGAGCCCACGGACCGAAGCGAGTTCAACTCAAATGATAGAATTTGAAATATTATGCCCCCTGTCTAGTGTCTGAATTTGAATAGAGATCATGATTTTTAAAGTCATGTTTCGGCATTTCTTCTCACAAGGTAGTCAGATAGAAAATACCGACGCCATCTAGTTTTACAAATGGGAAACATAAAGGAAAATCTTGCTCTACCTGAATGTTGGGAAAACTAAACATAACTTTACACTCAGATCTTATCTTATACCTACGCCTAAAGCCTTTCAATGTTGCCAGGCTCTTGAAAATAGCGCCAAGGCTTCTACTTGATTGATTAAATTCAATATATGACAGAATATAGTAATTAATTCATTAGATTTCAGTAACGAAAGGTTTAGAGATTTAACTTAAATATTATTTCAAGCATACATATCTGATAATAGAAATGGGGATAGGGCATGTAACTCAATAGTCTGTCAACCATATGTGTACCTGCTCGTGGTTTGCAAACAAGCATTCAACTAAGTAGGGTTCGTACAACGTGCGGCGACCACGGCTTACGCGTATGAAGCCACTTCGTAATTCCGTTTTATCTCTTCACTTAGTCCGACTTTCAAAGACTCGAGTGTGATCAAATACATAATATTACTGCACCTTTAGAATTACTTATTTACGAATTTTGATTTTCTATGTGTTTTGTACGGGAGACAAATCGTCGACAATCGTTAAAACATAATAAATTAGTGACGGGCCCTAGCTTGGTACAGTTGACCAGAATGTGCGATATAACTATAGAATATTTGTATTTAATATTTTGCGTTCTTTTTTTATTAGAAAGCGTATAATATATTTTATATTATATTATAGACATTAATTTATTGACAAAAACAGAATTCAACAGAATATTTAAAAAAAACAAAAAAGTGTTAATCAAATCAAACTTCTGTGTGGTCCTTACCACACAGAAGTTTGTATTATTATTTCTGCAGACAACTAAACTGAATGTACTTATGCGCTGTAATCATTCTCGCATTGCATGTCACTTAATATGAAATTACGAACATTATAGTAAGGTGATACATGTATAACGCCAATAAAAAAACTTAAAAAAAAAGTAAAATCGCATCGCACACGTAAACCTGAATCACGGAAAGATCCGACCAACCTGGTCAGACATTAATTTACTCAAAGGGACTCATTTATACGGAGCCCTATACACACACTCCTATTTGAGTGTTATGAAGTATAGTTACATTTATAAGCACTAACTGTTTAGAATCGGCGAAGTGTCTGTGAGTGTATGAGTCGCAGTGTAATGCCAGCCGGACGTGATCCGCATACTGGCTTGTCCCCGCGGGCAAACGGAGCGATATTTGCTATTTTTATCGCCGCATCCATATTTCAACACCAGTACCTTCAACAATATTTGGAAGAACCTACTGAGAACACTAATCCGTGCGTGGCAGGAAAAGTGATATCGGCCATACATTCGATATTCCCCACGAATACAAAAAAGCTAAGATTGATAAGTTAACGGTGCAGAACTATAGTTATGTAGTAGCTCGTGATCCTATATCACGAGCTATCCCATTTTCGTCTAACGACATTTTTTCCACATAGGTAGCTACTATGAAATTGTGGAATAGAAATGGAGATATTCAAGAAAATACATATAACCATCTAAATGCAACCATGCAATGAATGTCATGCTCACTCCTATATTATAAAGGAAAAAATTTATTGATGGATAAATTAAACTAGACTAATAGCTAAACTATATTTATAAATAAAAGAAAAATTAAAAAAGGACATCAAAGAACTCCTCCGCATCGCTATCAGCCGGGAGGGTACCCAAAAGGCTGGCTGCATTGCCACGTTGTATGGCAATGCTGATTCTTTGAGCAAAGTATAGGCCAGCCTTTGGGTCACGTGAAGCCTCGTTCAGTCGTTTGGCAATACCCTTAAAAAGGGATAGTGCGCTTGGACCCCATGGCCCCAGCGTTTCAACCCCAAACGGCTCGAAAATATAACAGTTAATTAGATTGTTATATTTTCGCCGCTTGTTGGTCTCCGCCGTTGCAGCAGCAGCACCAGCATAGCCCGCTGAACTAGGAAGATGGGATGGCGCAAGAGTATCGACGCAAGTCGCGTCCCACACTAGGGGCCTACCCAACTTCCAAGGAAGTAATGACATCCCGTCCGGTCTCTTGCCATCGTCACGTGCCAAACCATTAGGTTCTAACATGGCTGGAACGCCAGCGGTGACGAGAGCACGACGAATGATGTCATTAATACTTGCGTGTCGTGCTATGCGCCCTGCGCTCCTGCTGCAAGACAAGCCATGGTGTCCGAGACTTGCGACAGCTTCACCACAGTGACAGCGATGTGGAGCACAGCAAGGAGCCCCTAAACGAAGGCAAACAGCGATCCGGAAAGTCGAGTCATCCAACATGGTACCTATGCTAGAAGACGGAAGCGCTTGTAACCACAGACCTGACTCCCACTTTCCCACAGCCAGTAGGCGTGCTCGCTCAGCAGTATTGATTGACGTATTAATAAGTTCATTCCGTATCAAACTGCAAAGCGGCTCATCCCACAGTCTCTGGGAAAGAGGGTTTAAGGGTGGGTCGGTACTCGGGCAAATGCCAACCCAAGCATTCTTAGCCTCAGTCATGTAAGGTACCTCACAGTCAACCAAAGACGAAGCTAAGATATTCCTGGTTAATTTTTCGGTACTGAGAACCGAGGATAAGAATGCCGGTAAACTTATACTGGAAATTTTGCGGACGCCAAGGCCTCCAAAACGGATCGGCAGCGTAGCTTGTATCCAGGCCCGGTCATCCAGAGCTACATTCAAAATAGAAGTGAGCGTCTTACGAATGATACAGTCAATTTTATCTAAAAGATCTGTACGTTTCCACAAGGAGGAAGAGCGAAGGAAATAATTAAACTGGGGTCCAAAACAACAATAGCGAATAATGGTAAGTGCCGAATGCATGTTAATTTTAAGAAGTCTTTCTGAAATGTCATTAAAATTTTGAATTTTCTCCTCTATGAAATTTGGAAATGACTGATCCAGGATTGGAGACCCTAAGAGGCGAAGAGAATATAGGGTTTATATAAAATTAGACTATAGTGCAATGTGAGCATGTTATCATCAGTATGCGTTATAGAGCAAATAAAATAAATCACGAACGTTTTGCTAATAGTTAAGCAGTAAACAGTTTATTATCTGCGGTCTTGTTTCTCCCCAACACTATTCTGTATTAAATATTCGACATTAAATACAGATTGTCGCATTAGTATGCTACACATTTATTGAATAAATAAGAAGCAAATGTTCTTACATTGTAGCTATTTTTGATACAAACTTTATATTAGTACCTATGAGGAAACAGCTTCAGGATTATCAGGATAAGAAAACACTTTTCTGTCGAACAGCCAACGGCTTTTGGTTCAGTAGTACCTCAATATTCATAATCGCCCACACGGCTCTGCGTAGGTACTTGTATAACTGTGTGTGATGTTACATATAACTTAGTGTTCGCCAGGGGAACATTCGAGGTAGTCTCAGACCCGTTATAAGAAATATATTCCTTATCTGATATTTATCAATGATAAGAAATAAATGATAGATAATATAATTTCACATATATACACATCGCAAATAGGTTGCCTAGCTTGATTGCGTGCAGGTATATTAAATAATTAAATGTTTAATTAAATTTATTTTCTTCTCTGCATTGCTTATACGAAAATATGTGAATTGAATGTGTGTGGTTTCATGCAATAGATGCATTCTGCGTCAAATTAAATCCTGAAGATTGTGGATGGTTTTAGAATGGTTATTTGAAGCCCAGCCTCAAAACACTTCGGATACCTTGTTTCCCGGATCGAAAAGGTAGTCAATTGCAGAGACTGTACTTAATCTCGGGGACTGACTGATGGCTCTTTATGGGGCACCTGCAGAGGCGTTCGAACGGTAGGCGGCAGGAGCGACAACGCGCGCTCGAGAATAGGTGTGAACGGCTGTTAAGGCCACATTTTGCGCATAGGCGAGTAGTTGAATCCATCCTGCCATCCGACCCGAGGCGGATGTAAAATCAAAAGAACATCCTAGGACCCGCCAAACAGATGCATTACTATCAACTGCAGACGGCTTCAATAGCGCAGTGGTGCAATGATCGGCTTCTGCGCCGGCTTCGGTGTTCACGAGGACAAAATATGTTTTTCGTTTCTCATACTCGGAAAGTAGTGTTTATTTGATCTGAATAGCGGATGGAAAATTCTACTTCCCACCCTTGGGCGGGAATAACTCATAGTAATTACTTTCCTCCCTAGGGTGGAAAATAATTCAAAAAATAGAACAAAATTAGGTTAGGCAGTCAGCTGTAAAAAATCTAACATAATTAAGAAAAAAATGCTGCAGTCTTGTGTGTTTATAAACGGCCAGTGTGAATTTTAAAAAAAACGCGTGCGGCTGAAGCAGTGGCGCGGCTTTTAATTATGGAACACAGTTCCATAATTTAAAAAAATTTAAATAGACTATGACAATATAAAATTTGGCGGCATACTAACTTAACTTTTGCTATATCGAAATCTTTATTAAAAATGAGTTTAAGTGATTCTGACATGTGGTCAACATGTCAGAATCACTTACACTCATTTTGATTTTGTTAAAGACGAGGCAAATACAGTAATCGAAAATCTCTTGCCAGAAATTTCTAAACAAAGATGATTTTATGAAGTGGCGAGCAGATAAGAAAATAATAAATACCTATTTACAAAAAAACTACTATTTTTTACTTTCCTTATATTCGAAATGAAAAGTAGAGTGCTTAACTCCTGACTCCTGATTCCTTTCCACCCTTGTGTAACAATCTACTAATTCGTACCACTTGCTCAAAAAAGTGTCATTCTATGCCACAAAAAGCGAACATAACAATAGTTATTTTTAATCTGTTAAAAACAGAGAAAGAAAATTGTACTGAATTTCATTCATCCTCTAGGGGGAGAATGTGATTTAAATTTGGAATACTTACCGAAATTTATACTGAACTACATCTGTGTTTACACCATTGAGTTTGTATATAAAGCATTATACATCTGAAATCTTTTGAAAAAGGAATACGCATTTATTATGCAGTTGTGATTATTAAATAAAATTACGAAAACCGACGAGGCCGTATGAGCTTGATGCCTTTGCTTTTCCGACAAAAAAATAATAGTCTAGGAATTAGCCGCGTTTTTGTTTTGCGCAAAGAAGTCTAAAATCTTTACGACTCAATGTGGAAAAAATTCTTAATGAAGCTCCTGACAATTTTTTTCTGACCACAAAAGTAATTATACATGATTTAACTATGAATATTTCGTATCTTAGTAATGGTAATTATTCTATATATTAACCTGTTTTTTATCTTTGTTATAGGCGGCCATAATTTTTGGACTCAATGGTGCTTGCCGCGGATGTGAACTTGTAAACTTAAAGGTGGAGCACGTTGAAAATCATTCCAATGAGTTGCTGCTGATTAATGTAAAGGAAACTAAGATAAAGAAAAATCGGTCATTCATTGTACAAGGACAATATACTAAAATCATTCATAAATACCAAGCATTACGTCCCACCAAATCCGATTTTTTACAAACTATCGGGATGGGAAATGTACTCGACAAGCCATCGGCAAAAATAAAATTAGCAATATGCCAAAGGAAATTGCTAAATATTTAAAACTTAAAGATGTTGAACTCTACACCGGTCACTGCTTTAGAAGAACTTCGGCGACTTTCTTGGCGGATTCAGGGGCGGATATTACATCAATAAAAAGACACGGTGGTTGGAGCTCTGATACAGTAGCTGAGGGTTATATCGAAAGCTCAATGGCGAATAAAACCATATTAAGCAGTCAAATTAACAAAAATATAAAACTTAATCCATCAGAGCCACAACCATCAACTTCATCTTATCTTCGTCTGTAACTCACGATGCACCACCACCACAATCTCCGACGTATACTATCTACAATGAAACGCAAGTTCCTCAGACGCAAGAACAGAGAAATACTCAAATCAACTCATCAACAATAAATGTACCAAACAAAAATGTAATTCTCTCTATCAATAATTGGACCAATGTTTCGAATGTTAACTTTTACTTTTAACTGTCATTATTTTTAATAAAGGCTTATCTCATATTATTATTGAGTTAATTTTTTCGCAAATGGTACGAAAAGTAGAGTATTTTCCTCGGTGATAAAGGTGTCTTAGTCTTGGGTGAACTTAAATCCTTCGCTACACTCAGGACTCGTCTTAAATCCCCTTGGTTAATAATCTACTATTACAACATAGACTGCAGACAGTTATTCGTGATATTTATGCGTGATAATTGCGTGCATTTATCTCAAGTTCAAATGTTTTTATCATTTCAAATAAGCTTTACAAGCATAATAGACATAGATACAAAAATTTGCACCAGAGAAAGTCACAATTTAAGTACCCGAGTTTATAGTAATGTTTTAATTAATATTTGTTTATTAATATATTTGTTTCAGTTGTAATATATTTGTTTCAGTTTGCAACCAGTTCGCTCGCAGTGTGATAGCCATGCTGGGAGCAGTGGCCCCAGACTCGTTCGACACCCTACATTCCTATACCAACACGTTTCAAATTCCATTCGTTACACCCTGGTTTCCTGAGAAGGTATATACACATCATATTTCATTGCAATTTAGTGTAATGCTGTATACATATTATCATGCTTCTTCAAAACCGTGTTACACTTAAATAATTATAAGTTTTTTAGGGCTATTCGAATATAGGATTGACAATTAGGCTGCTTTTTTGTGTGTGAGACATAAGAAGGTAAGTTTTCACCAAATTTCGTGAAATAATATTCGTGATATTTTTTTTGTTTTTACTTTTACAATTATTTAAGCTTCGGCACTGGTCTACTAATCTAAATAAAGATCAAAAAGTTGTTAAAAAATCCTGTGTGACAAAGAATGAGTTATTGGACCTGAAGAGATAGCTAATGACCTCTTCTATCGGCGAATTTCATTTGGCAAACGATGCACCAAACACCCTGTATAACAATACTACATTTTAATTATAAAGTTACTTACCCTGTCAAAAAAAGCCTGTAATTTTCGAAATTCGTTATTATATTCGAAATGTTAGTCATTAGAATGCAGTGTCTTATAATTTCAACCTTTTATAAATATTATTAACGTCGGAGATAAATTGCGTTTCTTCAAAAAAATAGCAATGATTCGTTGTTATTTAGTGGAGCAACAAAAACGTCGCCGTGCAATTTCCGAAGTAGAAAGTTTCATCAAGGAAATTGACACTCCATAAGCCGAGCGCTTAGAAAGTCATTACAACGATTCGACCCTTCTATGTCTCCTCTGTATATTGTTTTTTTAGAGCTTAATAAGTGTGAAAAAATACGGTAAATGAATTTCTGTACCAAAATCTGCTGTATCTACGAGGACATACATTTGAAGCCATACGTTCGATATATGGTTGTATGTTGTGGTGACTGAAGACTATTTCAAAACATTTATAAGTGGTATAAGCGATTCGGAAGCAGAAATGAGTCGTTAAGGGAAAGCAATTAGGTAATAAACAAAATAATACCATCACACCTGTTCCCCGAAGAGTTAGGCAGAGATGTAGTAATGTACACCCACACTTCGCCGGTATGATTAGTTCCATGTACCACTAGTACATGAAGGAAAGAACGAACCTATTTTCCACTAACTGAATATTATTGCTACCGAGAATTCCATAGAAAAACCCAATAACACTTTACTGGACCTGGGGATCTAACCCAGGACCTCTAGAGTAGCAGTCGCGCTTAGGACTACTAAACTAATGAGGCAGGCATAATAGTCCAAACTCTTTAGAAATTAATGTTCATAAAACTTTAGCCCGGGGGCTGAGAAAAGAGCTATTTTCTACTCGGTCACTTTCTGAATAGATGAAGTAAAAACATATTTATTTCTCTAAATTGTTTTTTTTTTGTCCATGGATCTCGATGTATGATGTTATTTCGTTGCAGCATTTTTAAAAGTTTATTCAATTATTGTGAAAAGTCCGTTTGCGTACGTCAAATAAATGTTTGTTGGTCCTGGGGCGTTTTTTCAAGGATAACTTTTGTTTGATCAGAGCTTTGCAAATTTATTAAATTCTTTCTAACTAATATAACATGCCATCACGCCTTCTTTCTCCGAAGGGTTATGCGGAGGAATATAAAAATGTACACTTACTAGGTTATTGGTGGTGTACATTAGTACACCTTTAGTTCCTATTAATAGCCCATAAGTAATTTTACTAACAAACTATGGATCTTATTGTTGTCCGAAATAAAAATCATTCCATTCATTCATTAAACAGACGGCGTGCCTATAGCCATCAAGCGGAAACAAATTCAAATCCCTGGAACACTCCGCTCGGAGTAGGAATCTAAATCAAGACCTCTAGTGTACTAGCACTCGACTAAAGACTGGATAACATGATAGTACTGATAACCGCACAGGATTTAGCTAGAACTAAGTATCTGAGCGTCACTTGAGCAGCTTAATGATTCAAGGACTACCCGGACCCGCACTCAAACTTCCAGTGCTATGTTTCGCATACGCGTAAAACATGGCCGTTTAGTTTTTCAAGGGTATAGTCTGGAACCATTTAAGTGTTACTAAAGACTTTAAAATTATATAACATGTGGTGTGTCGCTTAAGAAGCTTTGGGTAAATAATTTAAGCTGTAGCCACTTAAAAAAGTAACTACATTTTGCAGTTTTTTTAAACAATATATTGTCTTGTTCTATCATAATGATTTCTTGCTGGATCCTTTCAGCGAGGTTTATTACTGCATGAGAGTCAACCATTTACGCGGCGAGACTTACTTTTTATTGAATATTTTATTTGTACTAGCGGTTGCCCGCAGCTTCAGTCACGCCCGAAAAGAATTTACTTATTATAACTCGGTTTCTAGACTGCGTATCAACATGTATCATGAACTAGATTTTAAGTTAGTCCAGAAATACAACTGTGCACCTAATCCAATTTCGTGCAGTTGTTTTTTTCATGATGCGCGTACAAACATTCAGGCAGACAGAAACAAAAAAAATGAGAAATTAAGTGTAATTTTTTTTTATCCATTATAATTATTATGTGTTCATTTGGTAGGTACTGCAACCATCTTCAGGCCTTGTGGATTACGCAGTTAGTATGAGGCCTGACTACCATCGCGCTGTTATGGCTACCATCACTCATTATGGATGGAAGAATGTCATCTACATCTACGATTCTCATGATGGTAAGTTCTAATATAATTTGTGCAGGCTGATGTAGCTCTGCCCAGACTGGGCATCAACGCCATTTAATATTAAAAAATAAATTGATGAAAAATGACAGTTTTGCATCGCAGATCATGTAGACGATTATTTATTATTTTAAGTGTTCTTTCAAGATTTTCCCTATTATTTTTCTTCTTAAACCACCGACGACACAAAACATAAAAATAATTATTCTACTCAGTCAAGCCGTTTTTGTGTTTAGGCGAGACTAACGAACGGCGATTGATTTTTATATATTATATAAGAAGATAGTTAGATAAAGGATAGATTAGAACGAGAATCGAATACCGAAATACTATTCTTTAATATCGTTAGTGTCTCATCTGTCATCCTGTATATATTGATAAGCCAATACTCAATTTTATTTTGATCAACCCCGCAAATATTGAGCTTACAAATTAATCTAAACGGTGATAGCCTAATGGCTAGGGCGTCAGACTTGCGAACATGTGGTTTCCGGTTCGAAACTCACCCATTGCACTACCGACGTTAACACACTCATAATACAAGCATTTAGGTTATTACGAGGGGTAACAAGATAACAAGTAATGTGTGAACCACATTGCCTGTAAGCATGTTTAAAAAAAATGACTATAATTTTACTATCATCGAAGACCGCGTCGTTTGTTTTTTTATTTAATGTAGATATTTGTGTACTTATTAATATTCCTGACTGTAAAGAGGTATTAAAACGGGTAAATGTTACGCCTTTATTTCTGAGCGAAAGAAGGCGAATTTTTAAAGAAGCCGCGTCCGGAATGTTAATTCAAAGCGAGGGGTGAAATATTTTCAACTCTCTTCTTCGAATAATGAGTGCAGTATTTACAATAATGAGTTGATTTTGTATTCAGGGTACGTATAGCTAATTTAGTCTACATTATCTTGTTCTACTGTTACTCGGAGTAAACTATGGTTGTAGATACTCTCTGAAAATAAAATGATGTTGAAGTTTTGTTTTAAGACATTGCTAATCAACCAACTTTCAAATGTGATAAATACAA
Organism: Subacronicta megacephala; assembly: GCA_958496365.1. NCBI lineage: Eukaryota > Metazoa > Arthropoda > Insecta > Lepidoptera > Noctuidae > Subacronicta > Subacronicta megacephala. The sequence continues at coordinate 7,322,791 of OY292513.1, read as the reverse complement.
ATGCTAAATTTATATACCGGGCACAATTGCATTATGATAAATGATATTTATTTCTGTAAATAGATCTTTTAAAGACACTTTTACAAGTCGTTTTTTTTTTAAACTAGATGGCGTCGACATTTCCTATCTGACGACCTCTGAGAAGAAATGTCGAAACAAACTCAGAGAACCATGGTCTCTTTTAAAGTCCAGACAATAGTTATATCATAGATATGCGAGTTTTACAATGTAGGCCAAAATCTGAACAGGCCTTTTGAAGAAAGAGCCATAACAGCTTTGAGTTGACCTGTCCTAACTGACGGCATGCATACATCAGTCCTCGTGTAGCTCGACCATTTTTTAGGGAGCTCAACAATCCGTCGCATGACGATACCAGATCAGCAAGACATTTGCGTAGGTCATGTGAAACACTCAAAGCTGTCAGAAAACTTGTATTATAAATCTTAATATAGTTAGAGCTAACCTACACAGTACTCACATTTACATTTTTATCCTTTTTTATATATAACATTAAATATACACATTTGAAATTAAAACAAAAGCATATCCAAAGACAATGTTACAATTTACATTAGTGCAGGTGATAAAACTATGCAAGATAACTAGGACCTACAAGGCAACTCAGCCCACTCACGAGCGAAAGTAAAAAAAAAAGATGATGAATAATAAAAATATATTTAAGACACAATGGCCAGCAAGTCGACCAGTCACCGATGATTTTTGTTGTACCAAATTTCGCTAAGTTACTTAAAAACTGATTGAAATCCTTAATTTTGTGTCAATAGGTAACCCCATTAGCTCATATTTTAAGTTGTTTGTGTTGTGTGTGAACTGCAAGTTCGAAAAAGCCATTTTATTTCTTCTTCCGAGGTAACCGAGGTAATAAAGTTATTCTCGGCGTGACTTCGTATAACCGTTATTTCAAATAAGATACCTGAGACTAGCCTTATTAATTTCATACACCACCAGTTATGAGATTAGATCACAAAGCATGAGCCGCAATTCCAATAAAGAAGTTTTAAGACCCGCAAGTAAATTGAAACGCAAAATTATCTACTTCTAAAATGTAGGAACCTATTAAAATAGATTCATTATAAAATGTTGATTACTTTATTGTCTCGCAAACCCGAAAAATAGGGTCTAAGGTAGATGTGACACTAAATACGATGGGTTTTCACATCATAATCATAATTAACCCCGTCCCACCGGACGTGCGCACGGATCTCCCAATATTCCACCCAAAATACTGGATAACATCTTCGCTAATAAAAGATGTAAGATCTAACTGCATACCAAATTCTTTCGAAGTTTCGTCAATCGTAGCTCATATCGTGTATAACGATCTTCAGTTGCTTTTAAAGAAAAGAAGTCTGAAAATGAGTAGAACCTAGACCAGGTGCTACCTACTCTAAAATAAGAAACACACTTTAAACCGTTTTGAACTTTAAGGTGGCTGTATTTGTAAAAAAAAAATGAATTATCATTTGAGATTCTACACGCAACAAAAATCCATCATGGCTGTAAGCTCTCATTTGACATGTTGACGTTTGTAATATATTTAATTTCTGTGGAAGATGTGTGGAGGAGTTGAATTAACTTCAATGCTCTAATTACATTCATGAAAAGAATCATCAACCACAACCAAAGTGTCATTTTATAGATTTTCAGTTATGTTTTTGCGACCTGTGGACCAACATTCAATCGTAGACGCTAGTTGTTCACAAACTGCCAGTCTTTGATTTGATAATATTATCCACACGGGAGTCCTATTAATCATCGTTTGAGTTATTAAAGACGTGCCTCGTCTGAGCGTTGGTAAATCAGGATTTTATATTAATATATTGAATACTAAGATTTTCATATCTCATAATTCAGCACTATTTGAAATAAACTTGGATAAAATTAATGTAGCAATTCACTAGTTTTACACATTATTCACATTAAGGCGTGTAAATAGACTTAAAATGCCACATGGGCACTCCACGACTCGTCATAAAAGTACCGTACTTCTTGTGTTGTTGATTGTCTTTGGGTTCAAGTTCAAGGTAACAGGACTGTGCGTAGACGTGCGTGCGTCATTGATACCAGCTTGTACTTTTGTTTGAATATCTGTTTAGGTAGCTATCATTCGCCCGTCCTGAGTCGTTCTGAAGAGAGGAAGTTTCCTATGTCCTTTTCTGGCCTGCCTAGATATGTGTCATGCATGTTTTATCAGTTTTATTCTGCTACGGTCATGACGAACTTACACAGGGAGACAAGTACTAGTGGCGTTCACTTGATGGGATGTAAGGCTCTCTTTACTTTTTTTGTGGTTGAGTTTCATCGTCAGTTATCGCCGCCCATGGACACCTGCAACACCAAAGGAGTTGTTGATGCCTTGCCAAAGGGTTGCTAAAGGAGCTGCAGGCTGCAGACTGCAGCTCTTACGCGCAAAAGTTACTCATGAAATTGCGAAATTTACGGTGACATATCACGTTGTTTTTATATTTCTTTTGGATATAGATTATTTGGGCATTTAATTTTACTTTGTTTATTAACTTAGAAAAATGAAAAGTAGTAAAAAGTCCTAATATATATATAGACCTTAACATTGCACTCTATATATTCATATAAAGTTTAATAAAATTATAATCGTAAACAAAAAAGTAAATCAACAACACGTCAATAGAGTTATATAAACAGGGATCTAAATAGGATTTTTGAGACTCGTAGTCACGGATCCGATGCGACGTAAAATTCATTTTATGTCACAGTCACAGGATCACCTTGGAAAAAGGAGCACTTTGCAAACGGAAAAGCCCATTTACATATAAAATGTGGTGGTAAAGTAGGTACGTATACTTACTGATAGCTTCGAAGACGCGCGTTCACTGCGAAAACAGTACGAGTAACTTTTGTTGTATTACATTATTTTCTATGGCTCGTTATAAAACTGGTGAAAAAACGGAACAATGAAAGTTCACCTTAAAAAGAGCGAAAATAAAATTTAAAAACATTAAAAGCAAGTGAAGATGTCGCTGTAGGGATCGAGAATGGCGGGTACCGGATGCTATGCAGATGCTTAAGAAGTAAGATGAAAAACCAGATTTATCCTAGATTAAAATACGTACAACACTAAGAACACCACAGCATAAAAGAGATTATTAGTTTTATAAGAAGCTGAATGACGGAAATAAACTGGAAATCGGATTCGCTACGAGGCAAAATTTATGATACCCCGAATAATATCCTTTTTTAAAGTCACATCAAAGTCGATCGATGTAAGACACTTAAATATGTATCCACTTATTTCGATACTGAAAAAATATTTGTTTATCGCCTACGAAAATATCTTATAAAACAAAATTTTGCATGCATGCCTGTATTTCCCGAAGGATATGGCAGATACGTATTAATGTACACCCACAGTTCGCTAGTATCAAACCAAAATATAAGAATATAAATATAAATAAAAATATATAAAGTACTTTAAAAAAAGGCATGATTATAAAATACGACAACACATTTTTTTACATTGCCTTTAATGCGTTTCACCCGCGTGTTGCCGGATGCAAAGAATGCAGATGCAAAAAACAGGAAAAGTTTTGTCTTCTTAGCCGCCCCCTGTGACAAAATGTTACCAGAACGGTTTTAAGCGTGTAGATAACAGACTGACAAAGAAAATAGTCGGATTTTTTAAAATAAAAAGCCATGATAGACAACCCAATTTAAGTGATAACTCAACACTTTCTAATAAAGATACTAAAAATCATCCTAAAAATACGTAGTGATCGATATCGAATAATATAATAAAATATTGAATATGCGTATTCAAAAACTAATGGTGTATTGTAATTAGGTTTATGATGCCAAACGTGTCCTTGTCCACCAAACCGCAAAATGGAATGAAATAAAATGTTATCTGTTACGCGTTACATACAATATCCTCAATGATTTATAATGATTTATCAGGTACGCAATATAAAAATAAAGCAACGAGGAGGAAGAAATACGGCCAAAGCCGTGAGATTCCCAGGAATAAGTTTTTCTATGAAAAGTTATAATACCTACTCGCCCAGGAGGTAGCTGACTTTATAAAACTTTTCAGTTTTTCTGAAGTGTCACTGAGTGAAAGACATCAACACAGGACTTTTAGTGTAACACATTTCGAATAAAAACGTGGAATATTTTCTGAAAAGTTACGCTTATCTAAGGTTATGCTTAAGGTCGCGCCATATTCAATTGTTTTTTAGTTTTTCGCAAATTGTACCTTAAAATATATTATAGGTTAACATAATAAATAAATTCAAACTACATAACAATCTATGCATATAAAATGCATTGTCCTGAATGTCTGAATGACCGACTGACTGACTAATGGATCAACGCACAGCCCAAACCACTGAGCATAGAGACCTCAAACTTACGGGGTGTGTCTTTTGTATGTCGTACGCATCCGATAAGATCCGAGGATTTTCCGAAATTCTACCCCTAAGGGGTTGAAAAAGGGGGCAAACGCCAGAATAGAAAAAAATAAACAGTTAAAATCGTGTTGTCCACGCGGGCGAAGCTGTGGACAGAAAAGCTAGTTATATAAAATTTTTGTACAAATAAAATAATTCTCAGGCTGGACTAGCAATCCTACTTTGTTATTCGATATTTTTCATAACAATCTAGTCAGGAGTAACGGATATGTGCGCGGCGGCGATGCGCTTGCGCACACTACCGCCCTGACAGTCCAATAACTTACACAGAGTACATACACTCGTTACAGCTGATTAACTTACGTATACTTAACGTACGCCTTAATAGTGCTAAGTCTAAACCCATTGCTGAGATAAACATCCTGTCTCGTCTCACGCTCATTACTCCTTCTTTCTTACTTCTCTTGTGAACTGTCCACAATAAACTGTATTCTTTCGTAAGCTGTCTTTCTATTTTGGGGTGATTTTCATTGAAATCAATAAAAGTGGAATTTAATAATTATGATATTAAAGATGTTTATAGAGTACATACCAACAAAGACAATAATAAACCAATAATAGTAGAGCTGAAGCAGTGTTATCAAAAAAGGATCAGATATTGCAAGCCGTCAAACAATTCAATAAGAATAAAATTAATTGCTTGCCACAAATTAAACTGAACAACTCGAGATCCCAGGTCAGGTTAGACCAGTATTACAGTAGTACAGAGACCTTAACAATTAAGACTCAGTATCTTTATTACATGGCACGAATTTTTGCCCGTGAGCATAATTATTCATTCTGCTGGACCTCCAGAGGCATAGTGTACTTACGTAAAGACGAAGGTGAACTTGCAGTGCAGTACGTATTGAAAATGAAGGAGATCTCACCAAACTCAAATTAAAAAAATACTAGCTTTTGTAATTTTAAGTTATTTAATGTTCAAAAACCATACTTTATATACCATTTATTGTTTAATGTTAATATTATATGCTAACACACTACACATAAGGCAATTTAAAAACCTATACAACACATACATATTTTTATATAGGACTTGCAACTCCACAATAATTCATAACCTTGTCATACAAATTCACTCAAGATACACATACTTATTGAAAAATCAACTTCACTTAAATACATACACACTTAACATTACATTAAAACATATTATTATTATTCATTGATTTCTATGTATCATATTACGAATTTTGTCATTGAGCCAACACCTACTATTGCTTCTGGAAATCAGTGGAATATAAAAAGAATTATTACTATTTTCTACAAAATTTGATTCCATAGATAAACTCTCAGATATAATAGACGAGATTGAAGTTACAGATTCTTATAGATCCTAACCTGAAAACTGTAAAAATAAAATTACTCTAGATTGTTTAAATATTATAACACATAACAAAAAAGTTAAACCGCCTTCAAAAAATAATAAAATAATTTTGTCTAAAACAGTTTGGGAACTCGGTGACTTCCATTTGAGTGGGTCTTTTATTTTCGCCACCGACTTCCCAAACTGTTTTAGACAAAATTATTTTATTATTTTTTGAAGGCGGTTTAACTTTTTTGTTAAAAGTAATTTTATTTTGTTATTTTTAGTGGAAAATTTTGTTTAGAAGTACTTGTTAGCCAACTAAACGCACTGCTCCAATAAGACAGCGATGTTTCGGAGTAAACGATAATATCATCGATGTAAACAATTTTTAGATTTTTGTTGATATTTCCAAAACTGCTCAACCGATTTCAATAAAATTTGAACGGGACCACCTCTGAAGTATGAACTACCAAACAAAAAAACAATCATTAAAATCGGTCCACAATTGGCGGAGATATCGCGTAACAAACATACAAAAAAAAAAAAAAACATACAGACGAATTGAGAACCTCCTCCTTTTTGAAGTCGGTTGAAAACATTCGAAGCATTTCTGCAAATATTGATAATTTTCGCACTTTAATTTATAGAATGGCCATTTCATTGGATATTATCATACTCACTGAGTGCTGGCTGTCGTGTTGTCCCAATCTACCTTCACTCGTTGGATACACAACATATGCAACCACCAAAAGATTAAATAAAAATGAAGGAGTGGTAGTGTACATAAAAAGCAGCTTTACTAATATTACCGTAACAGAAATTGATCTTGCAGATGCCAATTGTCAAAACAATTATAAAAACACACTTGCATTTTCGCAGTATACGAGTACAGGCCACTATCGTTTAATGACATATCAAGATTTCTCTCCTCTTTAGATCAATAACTGACAAAAAAATCGTCCTAAAATAATAATATAACAGCAATTGGTGACATAAGTATAGACATCTAAGATGGCAACGCTGACACTAAAACATTAGAATACTTAAATCTCAATGCAAGTCAACTGGTAGCTATAGCACAGGAAATCCTATTTTAGGTACCAGCAGAACATATTATCGTTACTAATGTATAATAAATTTTGATATACTAAATGTATTTTTATGTGGCAATAAAGAATTATTATTATTATTTCTTAATTTCTTCAACAAAACCCTTGAGGTTCATAGCAGTAGAAATTGCGACATCAACTGAAATGTACAGTTTAAAGATTGTCAATTTTGGCAGAATCCTCAATTCTCATTAAAAAAATATTATTACAATTCTTTTTTTGTAACTGATGCGATAACGATTTTCTGCACTGCCGCTACGCGTGCTATCATTAAAAAAGGGTATTAGAACATTTATGTCCTCATCAGATATTAAGTCAACAATTAAATAATTAATCAAAGTAACAATTAACCAACTTAAAAAAAAACGAAATAATGTTATGTTAAATTTCTTCGAATTGGTTGGATCTTTTGTTTTCAGCACTAACTTCCGAAACTGAAAGTTAACTTATGAATGGCAAAGAACAACATAAAGAAAACTGAAGAATAACATGACAGAAGCTATGATTTAAAAAACTTCGAAAGAACTTTATATCCGAGTACTTATCGTTCAAGTTTTTGTCAAGAACTTGGCTGAGGCTCTCCTTCACATTTTATGTTTTTGGTGGGATATAAGATACTCTGCACAGCGGTTCAATGTATGTATCTTATGTTATCTTTGTGCTCATGTGATTTGATTTATTGAATAAATCATATTCAGTCATTTGCGGTACACGAATGCAAAGCAGCTCGTAGCTCGACCGGGAACAATGGCCCCCTCAGAAGGCAATAACGCCATCTCCCTGCTGGCTGAATGCCTCTTTGCCTATTTATTGTGTGCTTTCTTCCTGCAGTAATGGCAGCCGCTTCATACTTATTCTTATTGCGAAGGGCTGCAAAAATTTCACGGAGTTAAACAAAACCGTGTCCAAGAGATACTTTAAAACGTTTCACTCAATTGTTCACTGCACTATGAAAACTACATAATCGAGTAATTGGTTATTTAGGCTATTCGAACGAAATTAGATGTGAAAGTCCGGCTGCTTAATAAATCGTTCAAGAAGCATAAAGCTGAGAGATTTTATAACAGCTATAGATTACCTAAACGTCGCGGTCTGTTATCGAAACTCCCTAATCGTCAACTCGATACAAACAACAATAGAGACGTGATCCTAACGCATTGTCGCTATAGAATAGGAAGGATTTACCGAGACTGAATAAAACAAGCCAGCATCTCGACTCAGCGAAGTAAATGCTTTTGTAATCGCATTGCACGAACGCTTGCGTTGCAAACGCAAAATAAATTTTTAATGCTCTGTTTAGTTAGTTTAACTATAGGACACCTAACTATTTACGTAAAGCTCCGATTGTTTAAAACTTGTGTATGTTTTTTTTTATCACTGATATGCTTACATCATCATCATCATCAACCCATTACATTGTCCCACTGCTGGGCACGGGTCTCCTCTCAGTACGAGAGGGACTAGGCTTTAGTCCGCCACGCTAGCCTACTGCGGGTTGGCAGACTTCACATGCCGTCAAGAAAATCTCTCAGGCATGCAGGTTTCCTCACGATGTTTTCCTTCACCGTTTAAGCGCGTGATAATTAATTATTAATACGCACATGACTTCGAAAAGTCAGAGGTGCGTGCCTTGGATTCGAACTCGAGACCTTTGACTTGGCAGTCCAATGGTCGTATCACTAGGCTATCACTGCACTGATATGCTTACGATTGACCACAACTTGCCTGATGTTAAGCATCGAAGTGGTCTACGATGGGGCGCGCTTACCTAGAAGGTACCTATTCACTCTCGTCTTGAAGACACCCAAATTGTAGGTCTCAGGGAACAAATATTCCGGTAACGAGTTCCACAATATAGTAGTACGCACTATAAATGTAGACGCAAAACGTTTCGTGCGAGATTGTTGAGATGTTTCAAAAATAAAAATGTTACAAACTAAATTATGGACATGAAACAGGAAAAACCTAGTCCCTACAACCAGCTCCAGCCGAATCAGGCTCCAAGGTTCCAGTAAGTATATACCATCACTATATTATGTATAACTATCAGAGACCAGTGAACTATTTCTAAGTAAATTTAAGCTAATTTTTTTTTATACCTTTAACACTAACTAACCAACCACCTCCCTATTCTATTAATATATGATATTTTAATTAAACTTTAATTAAATCCTAAAATAAATGTTATCAAATAATTGACGGGGGGGTATGGATACATTATGTGCACGATATCAACAAAGACATTGTGTCAAATTTAAATTGCCTACGTTACACAATCTTCGTGAAAATTCTTAAAGATAAATCGATAGACCGTCATGAAAGAATAAAGGACCCGTTATTATTTTTAAGTCACAATTCCTTATAAAAAATAAGATATAGACTCGATAAATATTTCTCCGGAAACGTATATCTTTTAAACATATAGTGTTCATTTGCAAATTATATTTCAACGGCCCACTGCCATCAATTTGCAATAACACCACGCCGAATAAAATTTTATGCATAGATATTTTAGAATAGCTAGCAGGTTCAATGCGGATTCTAGATAGAAATGGTCCTATCGACTTCCAATTTATTCAGCCAGTTTAATGTATAAAACCCACGGATTTGCCGCCCCTAACCGCGCACCGGCCGGGATTCTTGCTCAAGCCATAATGATTTTTATTACTCATACATTAAAACGGACTAGGTTGCCGTGCAATTAAATTTCGTATTGATGTTCAAATCCATGCTGCACTGATGCACAATACCTAAAATGTTGTTTAAAAAAAAAGTTAATAGATATATTTTTCAGGTTTGGGATGTACTAAAATTCTCAACATTTAAAATTAAGAAAACTTAAATTGATTCCTTTTGAAATTAAGGAGAAATAGACAACACATATGTTTTCACATAGATAAATAACAGCATTGAAATAAGAAGTGTGTTAGCAGCCTCCGTAGATACGATGTTCCTGATTTTCTTACGATGTCTTGAGATAAGAAGCTTTTCCTTTGATACAACCCCAATAGCGGATTCACATAAATGGTTAGGATTTTACCATATTCCCAAAAAAATGAAGCCTTTATGTAACTAAAGAGATTTTGTACATTACCTCAACATATTAAAAGACCAGTGGGCCTAGACAATGTTACATTTCCATATCGAAAACGAAGTTAGATAAATCTGAAATGTATGGAATTGGCATAATCTTTCGATATGTCACGTGATGAAATTATGTCAAATCCATACATTTTAACATTCTAACTTCGTCATCCATAATGAAGATGTGACGTTATCTAGACCCCCAGGATACTAATTTAAAAAACTACAATTTCCAAGTCAACGTATCCAAAAAAATATTCTGTTATCGGGACACTAAACTTTCAGGTCCGTTACATATTGTAGATTTGTTTCCCGATTCACGTGAATTTAACTAAAGACCGACAGCATGCGTTTCATCCCAGGTCACGAACTGTGAGCAATTGACTTCTTGGCCAGCGACGGAGACTCCATTCAACTCACACAATATAAGAAAAGTCGTAATCATGTCTAGAGAGGAATCACGTCCAACGAGCGACAACGCCGGAATTCCGTCTGGCCCGACATCCCTCGAGTCTTCGTTGTAGATAATTTTTCTTTGCTAAAAGAAATGGATTTCTTTCTTATGGATTCCTAAAATTAGATACAGTGTAATTTATCACTGCCAATATTCCTTCAGTGTGTAAAAATTTAAGCAACATAAAATAAAAATAAATAACCATTGTTTCTCCTGTAAACAGAAATTATTAAAGCGTTAAATACTAAAGTATTTAACGCTTTAATAATTTCTTTAACAGACCAAAGTTAGTAGTTTATAGCGCCGTTTTTTTTTTATAAAGTCACTAGGAGGCGGTGAAGAGCGTTTGGAGGGCTGGTTATAACTTAAAAATGACGTTCAAACAGTACGATCACGCAAGTAGTTATCTTGAATAAATGATTAGGCAAGCGATTGATGATAAATTACTTTTCTTTGGCATTAAGTAATTAGTAATTAATTACCTTATGACATCTTTAATCGTCCAGATGAAACAGAAAACCAGTCAGGTTTAAAAAATGAAAAAAATAACTTAGTATCGATGTATCTCCTAAACTACTGACAATCTAGGAACATACATAGGGTGATATAGATGCACGCCCCTTTGGCACATCTAAATATGTATTATTTATTTATTCTTCACTATTTTTTTTTTAATCTTCGCTGGTTAAATATAGTATATAATCGTTTGTTGAAACTTCTCGAGCTACTGAGAAGAAGCTTCAGTCGTTACTGAGTTAGATATTTAAAGATAAAGAAAAACTTTCAGAATCGGATTCGGCAGATGCTGCAAAAAGACATTTGGAAAGTTAGTGCAGTTCACGATGAACGAAAGTATTCCGATTCCACCGGTCTGGTTCCAAACAACTAAAGACAGGATTTTCTCAAAAAGAACAGCGTGCCCAAGTAGTTACTTGGGTAATCCAGCAATCTTAAACTTATTGTCTTTTTTTTTACTGAACTAAAGGTAATTTCAAGGGAATGAATCCAAATAACTATTATTTCGAACTATAAATCAAATAATCAATAACAATTAGAATGGGCAACGAAACTTGTATCCATATGGCGAATATGAGCCACTAAGTGTCCAATACAATCCGAAAATAAAAAAAAACAACCATAAAAATCAACTATAAACGCTTGAAACGAGAACGGCCTAAAAACAGGTATTCGATCACAAGATCGTGAACACACACTGTACTGACTACTGTGCTAACGCTGCTTATGATCAGAATTTAGTAAATTGGCTAGTAAACGATGAAGTGAAGATAGTTGTTTTTTAATGTTTTTCAGTAAGTTTACCTACTCGAATGTTATTGTTTCTAACTTTTTATTGTACCTAATAATAATTCTGTTTTATTTAAGTATCACTTTCAGGAACAGGAACTATAATTACAACCCTCTTTTTCCGTCGGGGGTTAAAAATGGTAGTAGTATATGAATTACGAGCGTTACGATCAATTTCACAGAACAAGAACATTTACGAATATTTTAGATAGCCAAGCAAACATAAATGACACAAAAACAGAATATCTTAAACAAAATAAGGCATTCTGACACCATTGATGACTTCATTATACTGTATTAGATGTAGAAGTCGGTAATTAACCTATCCAAATCAATTGACAGACGCAAAAGAAAAACAGTATTATGACCCTCCCTGAAGAGTCACTGTTTCTTAATAAATTTAGTAAAATAATAAGAATTTAAAATGAAATTTCCAAGGTGTTCAATGGAATAGTAGTATTAAGACACGATATGAAATCGCAATGAGGCAAAAGTCGTGCCAGGGGTGGCCGCGTCTCAACAAATCCTACGATAACGCCTTTATTACCCACACGTCAACCCTCTTCTCCGTGCGTCTTCGTCACCGCTTCAATCTTTTCGCGGATATTACTCTTAAATTATGACAAAAGCGCCACTTTGGGAGCTGCATAATGAATCCCTACTAGTGATGAATGGTACCCACCATTCATCATCATCTTTCATTGACATTTTGATCAAAATTTTCGTCAAGATGCCAGACGCTTGCTTGCAGTTTTCATTTGTGATTGTGGAACAGGTATTTATTTTTGTTTTTGTAGACTAAAAAGGTATGTGGCAACATTTAGGATATTTCTTTACTGAAATTGACTAGTAATTATATATTTATTCGAGTCCTTACTGCAGTGTGTGCAATAAACTTCAAAGTTTTGTGTTTACATTAATGAACACAATCTATCCGTGACATTCTGTATCTAGTCTACATCAGATATTGTTGCTGATAGTTAGCTTACAACGCAAAACTATGAGCGCCCTGTTTTTCTTTCATTTCAGATAGAATGGAAGCTCAACTTGTGTGCATGCAATATGAAGCCAGTTTATTAGCATAAACCTAACTTGTTTCGTAAACCCGGTTATATTATGATATAACAATGAACCGCGAATTCTACCTGCATAATATTATTTTGTTTACTAATGTTAATTGTACGATATAAAAATGTTAATGTGAGTACGAAGTGGGTTATCTTTTAACTCGTATAAGATATAAATGAATTTTTCTGACAGTTATGACACAGTATTAAATATAGTTATGAGTATTTCACATGACCTACACAAATGTTTGTTGATCTGGTATCGTTATGCTCCCTATAAAATGGTTGAGCTACACGATGACTGATGTACTCGTGCCGAAAGTTAGGACAGGTCAACTCAAATCTGCTATGGCTCTTTCTTCAAAAGGCCTGTTCAGATTTTGTCCTACATTGCTAAACTCGCATATCTATAAATATAGCTATTGTCTGAACTTTAAAAGATACCATGATTCTCCGAGTTTGTTTCGACATTTCTTCTCAGAGGTCGTTAAATAGAAAATGTCGGCGCCATCTAGTTTAAAAAAAATATATGTAAAAAAATTACTTGTAAAAGTGTCGTTAAAAGATCTATTTACAGAAATAAATATAATTTATCATTTATTTATCATTTATCATTTATTTATCATTAAAATTATCAGAGACCCTGCTACAGTTCAAGTGTCTTAATTACTTAATTTCTAAGTTACATTGACGTGTGTGTATACGCCATAAAACTAATTAACAGCGTGTCAATATCGCCTATTCTTTCTTGTATATATCTGACGGTACGTAAAGTTTCTCAGAAAAAATATCCTCATTTAAATTTCACCCTATTCACTGCTTCAACTGAGAATCCTACAGAATGTTGTGCTATAACTACCTCAACCCCAATTTGTAGGATTACTACGCCTGCAACAGCTGTACCAGAGTCTGCAACCGGGGCTCGCGACGTTCCGTATTTCAAATGTGAAGCGGGTCTCCAACGCGTCTGACGTGGTCGAGTACTTGCGGGCGATAGAGAAGCTGGACCGATGGAGCAACAAATATGTTGTACTGGATTCAACAACACAACTAGCAAAGTCCGCGCTAATTTTGCACGTACGTGACGTGCAACTCGGGCGAAGGAACTACCATTATTTCTTAAGCGGACTGGTGAGTAATCCCCCAGCTCCTTGTTAGAAAGCTAATTGCGGAATCTCAAGCGCCGACTTTGCAAGTTTGTGTAACAATATGCCGAGTTTCAATGTAATTAACAGTACTTGAGTAAAATGACACCATTAATTATGGAATTATTTCAAAAACATAGTAACTACGAGTTTGAAAACGAGAAAACCGATCATTATAGATCAACAGACATAATAGATCATGTTTTCATTATTTAATATCTGATCTATTGGATACACTTAAAAGCTTCATAGCTTAAGCGCATCCGAAAATATCATTTGCACTTAAAAGTTTACCTTAACTATAAAAATTAATTTAACGTTTACGTGGCTACGAACTAATTAACGAACTATTTAAGACATTACTACTAAACACGGGTTTCTTGTTTTTCGGTGCTATATTCTGAAATTCTCGGTGTTGATGCAGGTAATGGATGAACGCTGGGAGAAAGAGATCACAGAATTCGCTGCTATCAACATTACTGGATTTCGGTTGGTGGATTTTTCCCGAAAAGTAGTTCGTGATTTCATTGACATGTGGAGGAGAGACACCATCTCGGTAAGTTTTATGTTTTTACCTACAGGTATACTTAGATTTATGAATTTATTTTTTGTTAATCTGTCTGCAGAGTTAACCTATCTTATTATTACTTTTATTATGCAGGCTTATAACCAGGTGCATAATTTGACGTAAAGTTTGGTTTCTGCTAATCTCCCGACTAAACGACTGATCCTTCAACACAGCCAAAACTACTGCGTCTGGAAAGCTGAAATTTGGAATATAGGTTTATCCGCTAAATACGATATTTTGTAAAATGATCAATGCAACATTAAGGAAGGTAGGAAGCGTCGGTAGCCTAGTGGCTAGGGCGTCGGACTTGCGATCATATGGTTGCTGGTTCGAACCCCACCCATTGCACTACCGACGTGAACCAACTCGTAACACAAGCATTTAGCTTAGCACGAGGGGTTAACAAGAATACTAGTGGAAGGGTAAAAGGGTGAAGGGACCTTCTCTACCGGCTATACTATTATTTTTAAATAAATAAGAATTGTCTTAGGGTGCTGATTATGAAAATGACATTAATTTTTAAATCCAAGATGGTAAACGCGGCTGCTACGTTAGAGATTAGAGATTCCTTAGTAAAGCAAAGTGATAATGGGGGTTTCTATAAAATTCTCAGGAGCAGCTGGTAGTTTGAATTTGTAACCATTTAATGGTATTAGGCTCGTCCCCTTATACATGGGACCGAAACATTCCGGTGAAGTGTAGGTACATATTAGTATCCTATCATTGGTTATATTTTATAATTTGTTATGAGTTCTCTCAAACAAGTCCAGGATGAAAATCTTATTACGTAATACAAATATTTAATCGAAAGAAATGGAACAACATTATATTTCAGCACTTACAAATAATGAATTTCTAATTTCATATTCGGTGGCCATGTTAAATCTGCACGTTTCAAAAAATATTTTGACTGGGTTCAGTCGAAACGGATTTCTTCATTCAATTACGCAAATTAATAATTTATTTTTTATGAAGTGATAATATAGGTATAATGAAGTACATTACCAGTTAATTCCAATTTCAAGTCAGACTTAGTTATTTAATTGGGCGTAGTGCCTATAAAATGTATTGGTCATAAGAAATGTTTGCGTTTGAATCCATAAATGCATACTCTTGTGATATGAAATGATATGGTGTGATAAAATCATGACATGCCACACATTCAGTTGCGGAAAGACATGAAATTATGGAATTGTTATATGTCGCGTATACGTTACTTAAGCTCCTGAGTGCTGTAAAGCACTAATTAAACTAAACGCACTGTAAAGCAGATTTTGCAGTTCTCCCACTGTTCGCTTGGAGCGTTAGTCATGTCGTGTCACCAATTTAAATATGCGACAAAAACCGTTACTCAATGAATAATTGTAATTATTTTTTATGCAAATGTTTTGGTCTGTTACTTTTTCACATATTTATGGTCACTTTGTTGATGTTTTATACACTCTCTTCCAAGTTCATCGTAAAGTTATTCGTATAATAAGTGACAGGCCAGAGTTTGTGACCAAAGTGAGTTCTAATAATAAGTGATGATGGATATATATGGAAAACACATACGCCCGGATCCGATTATATCCAGCCGAATTAGTCAAATCAAAATACCTTTTTATTCTAATGTTTTATACATACACATACATGCATACACTCACGCCTTTTTCCCACAGGGGTAGGCAGAAACTATAGACTGCCACTTAATATTTTATTTCTTATTGAATTCGTATAAAAGATGAATCTTTTATCGGTGGTTTGCTTTGCTTCTTATTTTAAGTAACTTATAAGTTCTGAATCTAACTAAATTAACCAATCAATCATAAAAAACCAATCAATCAACAAACATTACAATAATAGGTAATAAAAATATTATATCGGGTGGGCAGAAGGTGCGGGCTTTTAACGGTTGGGTCATGCCAGTCTTAATGTGTTCCTTCGGCGTACTTAAGTAGACTCAAACTGAACTCGACATCCAGGATAAGAGAGTACATCATCCACGCTCATCCGTGATAGGAGTGTACATACCACAAAAGTGAGGTCGTGGCTTTTTCAACGCTAAATCCCTACACAACCGCGAGGTGAACAGTCTTGGAGATTATTTTCTTAATACTGACGTGGGAATCCAACGAGATATGGTTATAGTGGATAATGGGCTCATCCGGGTTCATTTGGCTAACGAGGACTGACGCAAACCTGTTGTACTTAGTACTAATGATTCCACGGCGATATGGCAAAGTAAGAAGCTTCACGGACACTTTAATCGGGCCCTACATACTTCGTCTTCATGTAGACTTGCTAGCATCAGCGGTCTGGTTACTTGGGTAACCTCTTTGAAGAAACCGAAGGTTTTCTTTGTGCAATTATGGACAAAGTTATTATTATTATACATTTTATTCAGATATTTAAAAAAATGGAAATATAGAATAAAAGGTGAAGTATATTTAGGTAGGCCAAGCAGTTACGTTACCTGTAACAATTATTTTAGAATTTACAAAAAACGATGGAGAAAGGAAGTCTATTGAGACTTCCTTTAGAGCTAAAAATATAACCAGCAGCCGATAAAACTCGTTCTACTTCTACATTTGTCGGTTTTATATACGACAAATCGCTTCCCTATAGATAGATATAAGAAACTCCTGTAATTCATAAATTGTTTTGTTCTAATATATTGTATCTCTAATCGGCAACCTTTACCCCATCCATGACCATATCGGTCATCAAGTTTAACGAGCTATGTAAGTACTCGGCGAACACCAATCAGTAATGCTAAACCGTCAACTTTAATTTGAATTAGGTACCTATCATGATATACCATTCTATTTTAATACAGGCGCAAGCGGCCCTCATGTACGATGCAGTTCAAGTGTTAGTCGACGCCATCCTTCGCTTGCTGCGCAAAAAACCTGAAATACTGCGTGGGTCTTTGAAGCAGACCCCCTTTAACAATAGCATAATGGACTGCAACCCTCAAAACGCAGTTACACCCTTCGAGTATGGGGACAAGATATCCCGGATGATTAAAAAGGTACGACGCTAGAGAATTTTCAAACTATTGTGGAGCGCAGAAACGGCCACGCACAGTTATTCATACGTATGATTTTGTCTAGTGTTGTGTTATAAACTCACGGTAAGTATAATTGAAACGGTCATATCTTCTCCGAGGATCATTATTACCTTCAAAGCTTCACAAACGCAAATATAATGTTATGTGTTTGCAAGTGTAACAAACCTCTATACTCTGGAGTCATTTAGTCCCTCTGTGCTTGTGCGAATGGCTAATGCCAATTAACAAATTCAATTGCGAGTGAATGTTTCGTTACTCAGGCATTGAGTAAGCAGAGTAGGTGACGTAATTGTCAATATTATGAAAAATGCGTCCAATAACAGTAACCGCGGAAAGTACGCACACGGCCTCACATGACACTATATCACAGCTTCAAATCACAACTTTCGATGTATCAGGATATGATGCACGGTCACAACGTGCTACGGCATGGGCCATACTATTCTATATTATGATAAATCATATTGTGATTCACCAAACCTTAACAGTTTAGCCCCCAGGACTGTTTACTGAAACATGAATTGTGGTAATATATTAATAAGCCGGTATACTGTTCATTCAGAGAGAGGCACTTCGGTAGTTTTATCCCTTCTAGTTAGGGCACGATGGCCGCAGTGTGCACAACACTAATATTAAAAATCTGAGACTGTATATAACGCAGTGAAATCATTTACATTTACTCTTAAATTAATATTAGTTCTATTGTGATACATTTTGCTTGCGCTAAAGTATGTATTGGGTTGGATACAAATTTAAATTCAGCGGAATTACAAGAATGCAGGGCCGAATATGATCCCATCCTTTGTATCGAGTGACCACAGTGGACGTGTCCGACGGTTTCGAGTATCAGAATTAATTAGGTTTCGATGGATGACGCGTAATTAACCCTCGTACTTACTAACTGCACTGATTCGCGTGATGGAATTATCGAGAATTCATAAATTTATATTAGTCTTACATCCAATTCGTAAAGTGCTATGCGAGGTGTAAATTCTGATGTTGTGTGCTTGGTTGCGAAATAAAAGTGATATATTTAATTTAAACACAAGAGAATATAATATTTGTTTTAGACGGAGATTAATGGATTAACGGGCATTATAAGATTCAATGAAGCAGGACACCGCAAGAACTTTTCCCTGCAAGTTATGGAGCTGACCGTTGATGGTGATATTGTAAAGGTAAGAGAAAATATGAAACCAATAGTTATAAACCGTTAAAAATGTAGCAACAACTTTCATATTTCCGTAGAAATATTCTTTAGATCGAGGTCCAACAGAATTGATAATCATTTTTTATCGCGAATTACTTCCGATTTCAAGATTTTTTTACAAAAAACTTAAGTATACATAAGAAACAAAACGACCGTATATTTTTTTTTGTCTATATATTATTTTGACATACTAACGTTATACTTTACGAAACTAAACTGTCCTACATAGGTCGCGACTTGGTACGACGGCAGGGGCCTCATCCCTGTTAGTCCGAACCTAGCGCCGACTACCGCTTCGGGATCTTACGACCGCAATAAAACTTACATTGTGACCACCATTGAAGAGCCCCCGTATATAATACGCAACGAACCCGAGGACCCTGAAGACCCCGAATCCATACCTATCGAACCATATAGGGGATTTTGTGCTGACCTCACCAAAATGATATCCGATAAGTTGGAAATCAAATGTAAGTATAAGAGGGGAAGTGGGTGTTATTTTTACAGCTTCTTTATGAATCCGATGTTAAATCGAGGTTCGCGAAAGAGCAGCGCCTCTATCGTTACAGGTTTAAAAAACTGCTGTGCTTAAGTTACAATAATTTAAGAAAACTCACGATCCAAATAAATCCTACCAAATTTTGAAATATAAAAAAAACTAACCGTTTTTTAAACTTTACCCTACACTGCAATGCTTAACAGCTCTTTAGTTTTTCCATTGTTACATATCTATTAGTTAAACTTAGCTATGTAAGTAGGTAGGTACCAATGACTACACATCAAGCTACACAAATCATTATAAACTCAGATGTCATTTAAGAATAAATATTGGGAAATAAATCTGGTAACGTAAAGATAACAAACATAACATCACACCTGTATTCCCTGGAGGGATATACAGAGGTGTAGGTATTAATGTACACTCACAATTCGTTTATGTCCCATGTAAGTAATAAGGAGAGAGCCTATTGCCATAGACTGGGCAAAAATGCAGTATCCAAACTGCTATTCGACCTGGGGAATCGAAACCTGGATCTCTAGCGTAGAATCGCGATTAGAACCATTACACCACTGAACTAGACAGTCGGTAGCATTACAAAAAACATAAAGCAATAGTTAATAACCTGATATTTGATAAATATAAAACTAAAAAAATAAGATGTGATTGATCCGCTTGGGCTTCGCCTGGATCACGGGTTTAACTTCTTTATTTTTCTCAATCTAACGTATATTTTGGAAGGCAGTGTGGGTTCAGTAAAAAGTACTGATTTTATTCGTTTCCACAGATGAATTGAAACTCGTCAGGGACGGCAAATACGGTAACGTAAACCCAAAATTCGTCGGCGGCTGGGACGGAATGATTGGAGAACTTGTAAGAAAGGTAAGATCTGCTTGTCCACTTTGTGGATTTACAGCTCTAAACATCTCAAAGCAAAATTATAATATCAAAGATAACCCGAGTATATTACAAAATAGTTTTCCTATACCTAGTAAAATTGTATTATGAAAAGTTCAGTTCATTAGGACCCAGCAGACCCTGATGAACTGGACTTGTTGTCTTTGTGGAATAATTTGACCTTATTAGCGAATTTTATAAGTTTACGTTAACACTGGAACTTAATGTCTCTAGAACCAGCGACTTGAAAGCCAAAAATAAGTTTATTTTCGTAAAAGGAATATTAGTATTACCTAGTAAAACAACATACAAACGCACACAAACATAACGAAACCTAGTAACTAACTATACCTAAGGAATCCAATAATAATATATCTGTGGACTATTTAAATTTAAATGCCAACTAAAAGGTTTTGTGAAAATTATTATTTTTAGCAATAATGTAATTTGTTTCATGTATATTTTAACAAATGTTAGGTCTTATTTTCGATCTCATTTTAGAATCTAACATAAGGCGCAAACATCTTGCCGTCGTCTTATGTTCACTGTATGGCAAATTTTACAAATTGGATTGTTCAAATTTTTGTGACCCTATGTGTATTGAATATAATATATGATTATCAGTAAATAGATTTTTCAAGTCACGACTCGATATATTCAAACGATTTAATTCTATTTGATTTAAATTATGATTCATTATTTATCTTTAACTCTGTTACTTTTGTAGTGTAAAACAATTACATAAAGTGTTTTATATTAATTAACTAATATAAAACACTTTATTTAATTGTTTTTTATACATGAAACTTAATAGTTACGGATACATTGAACATTTAAATTAGATGTCAAGTTTGAGTTATTTCAACTGGGATTAAGTTTGATTTACCACCGGGCTAACGTAACCGCGGGTTTATCAACATAATTGTTAAAACTTAGTTTGTTACGTAATCACTGTCACTGCTGCGTAGGTACTATTTGAATCTCGGCTATTTCAAATTTTTATCGGAACATATATATAGGCTATAATAATAAACGAATGTACGCACAACTAATAGATAAAAAAAATCTTTAAAACCCTAAAGTTCAAATCAGCGTAGCAAGCTTAAGTGGTAGAAAGTGGAGCACACAGCTCAGAAAACTGCTACCGCTGGTGCAAAAAGGTGTGTACCGGAAAACGTAGCATACCTATGATATAGAATATTCTTCTTAATTACATAGAAGACCGAAAGGTGGAAATTTACGTTGCTATTTGTCAGGTGAGTAAGTCCATGACAATGGGCTGCAACAGGGTTCAGTGTGTGGCCCATTGCTGTGGAATATCATCTTAGATGAACTTCTGGCGATGGATCTTCCTGGGGATTGCCACATTCAGGCATACGCCGACGACGTCCTCCTCATTTCTCACGCTGCCTGAGCAGGGCTACTGGAGGACGTTGCTAATGTGGAGTTGTCGCGGGTCACTGACTGGGGTGCCTCGGTCGAGCTCACGCCCAAATACCCGTCATAATTGATAGGAAACTTAGATTCGTCAAACATTGCTTATATACAAAGAGAGTTATTAAAAAGCAACTCCTCAATAGACTCAATATTTTTATCAGATCTACCTGGGGTTTCCACCCTGAGAATGTCCGCATAATATACGAGCATGTCATCCAGCCGATTATTTGATATGCTAGTAGCACTGACTGGTCTGACGCTCTCGAGTACGAATACATTCGAAAAAAGTATCTTTCTGTCCAAAGACTTTTTGCTCTGAAAATTGTCCAGGGCTTCTACACTGTTAACACTCCAACTGACATTTCACTTACTGGACTCATCCCATTCCCCGCTAAAATTAATGAATTCGCTGACAACGAACTCACTAAGTTGACAGGTACTTCTAGATTCCTACCCTCTGACATCTCCATTGAAACCCTCGCACACCCCTCGCAACTCCGTCCCTCCGATCGGATCGGTATCTAATTTTCAGATGTCCTTTCCCAAGCCAACATCGGCCCCATCACCCGAGGTCACTGAGGTCCGTCCGAATTGAATTGAGCAGCAAACACGACGGCAAGGTGGGCGCTGCTGATTTCATTTCTCATCCCGACAATACCACCACCAAGAAACTTAAACTTCACGATTGTTGTTCAGTGTTTCAGGTGGAACTACGTGCTAATGACTTCTCCTGTCACTGGATCCTGAGCAGCAGTGTTCCCCTCTCTGTCTGACTCTAGATCGGCCCTGACTAAACTCTCAAATCCCAATAGTTCAAATTATTTTGCCGTCTCGATTCACCATTTCATTCACTTTGCCCGGTCGGCTGGCCTGGCTGGTGACAATAAGTTGGCGGACTCAGCGGCCAAATCGGCCGCTCTTCTCCATCGCACCCCCGACTACTTGCACATTTCCACAAGTCACATCAAACTCCGCAACCGTGATTAATCTTTTGCATCTTCGTCTGAATTATATAAAAAATCGACGTACATTAAAACTCTTCTCCCCACTTATAACGACTTACAAAGTTACCTCTAAGTGGTCAAACCAAATTTTGCGATCACACAATTCCTCTCCAACCATGGATACCACAAGGAGTATTTGTACAGATTTAAAATTTCACGATCGATTGATTGATTTGTGACGGTGTCACTTTACAATATATGCGTCACCTCGTACGCGACTGTCCTAATTTTTCGCCGACTAGAACTGACTACTTATCGATTACCCCCCAAAACGTTAACGATCCTTATGATATTGCGGTAGTGATTAAACGTCAGAGCACTATCGACAGTTACCACAATCACATATTCTTCATAGTGAAACAATTAAAGTACTTCAATAGTTAAAAACGGCTCTCCGATACTATACTGCGTTTCTCTACCTTTTCTTTTCAAATTCCGTTCTCTGGGGCACAACTTGGCAGGCTTAGGCCTGCCACTTTGGGCCGCAGGGGAAGACAACGTAAAAAAATATTTTTACTAAGATTTAAAACTAGGTAACACAAAGTATTTAAATTAGGTATAATATAATCAATAACGTTCCTGAACTAAGTGATGCTGTGTTTCAGGCGACCATGCATAAAAGAAGGAACAAGAAATTTGATTTTGTCCAAAAACAGGTTTCCAGTTTATAGCCCTGGGCCACAAGTCTGCTATTTTATTATATTTTTTTACATTTTCCCGGAAAAATCTGTTGTCATATAATAATAATAAAATTGAAATACTTGACTGACTTGGGCAACTGGTCACATGTCACTATGACCTGTGCGTGCAACTTAAATACAATATAACTGCAAATATTTAATATTATTTTCAGGAAGCTGACATAGCGATTGCACCTTTGACCGTAACCTTAGAACGCGAATCTGTGATTGACTTCAGCAAACCTTTTCTTTCGTTTGACCTCAAACCCAACAAAAATATTATGAACAGTACCGGCGCAATATTTAGCTTCCTTCAACCGTTGTCAATGGAAATATGGGTAAGATTTTTAAGCTACGAATTTGACATTCAGTATTTAAATTGCTGTACTAGATAGAGTTGCAACTATTGATTAAAAATAATAATTATTAATTTGCAGCTTTCTATCTTGTGTAGTCTGTTTGCCGTGAGTGTGGTTCTATTCATCGTGTCACGATTTTCTCCTTACGAGTGGCGTGTAGTTTCTTTCTCAGAAACACAAACTTCAGACCAATCTGATGCCGCAACGAAGGTAATTTTATTTTAATTAGCCTGTATTAACTATTTTTAACCGACTTAAAAAAAGAAGTTGGTGTTCAATTCGTCGGAATCTTTTATATGTATGTTCACCGATTACTCGAAGACGTCTGAACCAATTTACAAAATATTTTTTTAAGTATCAAAAGGAAAAAAAATGGGATTACCTGGGAAGTAAAAACTCAGTGGTATTCTAAGTATTCCCAGGTGAACCCATTCAAATTTTTTGGAAACCGGTCGAACGGTTTTAAAAAAATATAACAAAATTCAAAGGACAATGGCGATAAAATTGTTGAGGGAATGAATAAGCGTCTATAAATATCATCTTAATAGATGCATATAAAATTATTTCCTACGGTTTTTCAAGTAATTTATAAAGTCTGTCTAAGTCTCGAAAAAAAAACATCATATTTGAAAACAATTGACTTCATCTTTCGTCCAAGACTCAGTTGAACTTTTAGTGTTGCCATATGTATTAAATTAAATTCCCAGTTACGTAAAGTGTTTGGCCTATATTCTATAATGTACATAATGCAAAGTATCAGAATAAATACGAAAATGACATCATTATTATTGTGCTAAGAAAACAACCGTTTTAGTTGTAAAAATAAATAAAATGAAATCGTAGTAATCATTCTAACCTTGAATCTAATAGGGCAACAAAGGCGACAAAAAAATTACATCCGTCCGTCACCTGTCAATCCGCTCAATGACAACTGTTAAGTTTCGTTATTCGTTTCGTATCGTTAAATTATTTTGCATATAAAATACTTATGTGCAATAGTTTGCCATTAAATAAGCATAATAACTATAAATATATTTAAAAAGTAAAGAAACATTGATTATGATATACCTGATCATGGTATTTATTTATTTGCACTCAAACTTCTTTTAATTGTTTCTTGTCAAAACTTAACCTCTATCATACTTCAAACTGGAATATCTTTAATTCCTGACTTTCAATAATCTTGGTCTAAAAACAAAAATTGTTCAGAAATACAAAATCTACATTTTGACATATTTTTCATACGCAGACGCAACCAAAAAATGTCAACAAAAATTTGTTTGGGAGTTCGCCATTGTCCTTTGGTGAGGACTAAAAAATTTTAAATAAAATAATTCTTAATAAAAATAAGTAAAACCGCATTCAAAAATAATAAAAACAATGTAATGTTTAAAACAGTTTCAGAAGTTAGTGGCGAAATCGAAATATTCAATCAAATTTTGAGACATGAACTTAGTTTAAACTTTATGTAATGTATATCTATAAATACTTATAAATAATTATCGCAGGTGAGCCTTTTATAGTATCAATGTGTGCCTAATTCTTCGGAATATGTTCAAAACATATGCATTGGACTCCAATTTGATACGTACGACGAAGCTGTTGAAATCTTTAAAATTTCGTAGCACGAACACCAATCCTTTAAAAACGGTCTTTTGCAACTACTACTACTAATATGACTATGAAACTGCTTCTGGTCAAAGGTGAATGGATTAAAACTAGACTTTCATACAAGCTGTTCTAGTAATAATGTTATTAATAGTTTTGTACCCAAAGGAGAAAGGGACCTCGACGACCTCGGTCAAAACTCATTTGAAGGATATAAATATGACACGTTGACGTTTGTCAATAATTCAACTGGCTGGTGCAACAAGAAGGTGACGACAACGGTTTGAATTCTTAGTTAACTACATACTCCGAAGAAGTTAAGTTTCTAATACAACTTTTTATCAAATATTATAATATTATTTTTTTAAAGGCTTTATTGAATGTTTCTCAGTTTGCAATATTCGTTAACCTTTTCCCTGCAAATTCGTGTACAGATAATATAAAACAGTCTTCTATAAAGGATATTCTTCTAATAAAGGTAATGCTCATAACTAGTACACGTGGTTGGGACGTGGTCTAGTAATGGACATTATGTTCATCATTGGTGAAATGGTTTTTTGTTTGTATTTATTTTTTTATAGATTCCAACTTCCTGTGCTATGTGCAGTGTGCTATATTTTACGGGAGTTTTCTTAAGCTTATTTCAAGTTATGACCAAGGGTGATCATCATTGGGATGTCCATCACTAGTCTATTTGTGTATCACATAAACTTTTTACAGACATGGCACCAGTGAAGAACTGAACTAAACATCATATGGCCTGTGATCACAGGCAAAGCTTGGAAAGAACTTCACGAGAAAAAGGAATCGGACAAAAAGGCAAAAGAACTAGAAAAGGAAACAAGAAAATAAAATCGAATTTTAAAACAAATAAAAAAAGGATCAGATTAGTAAGAAAAAAACATACCAATGATAAACCTAGGAGTAGAAAACCTAAGAAAACAATCCGTTTCTTCAAAAACGATACGAAAGACAGCGATATAACGTATTCAGAGACCCTCTGAATACGTGAGAAAGTGACAATGAGCCAGAGAGTGATACAGAAAATGATCGGAACTATATTGCTCGGCTATTTTGTTTTAGTCGTCCTGCAAACGGTCGTAGTCAATCAGTGGCTTTGTAAATATTTTTGTATCGTCGGCAAAGGAGCTGACATTACATTATAAGCAGTGAGGAAGGTCAAATGTGTATATTATATACATTACTGGGCCCAAAACTGAGCCCTGCGGCACACCAATGTGAACCTGTCGACTAATTTGTAATTTTCCACGTATTCCCACAAATTCCAATTTTTGTAGAAGTCTTCTTATTGAGACCTTGTCAAAAGCTTATCATAGTCTAGGTAAATGACGACTATTGATTCTTTTTCATTGAAGGATTTTTTTCAAGAAGACAAGCATGACAGTAAGTTGGACAACGTCGATCGATGTGGGCACAAGCGGGCTCTTCTGTTCTAATTTGGCAACTTGGTGTTTATTTTTTTGTAGATGTTATCCTATATTACCGGTGCAATATTGATAGAACCTTAAGCTTGTTCAGGATTGTATTTTTCAATGTCGTATGGATTTGAATTATTGGCAACTTAAAGTTATTATTAGTTTTTTTTTACTATTGCATTATTATTTTTTATTTTCGGCTATCAACTCAACTACTTTTACGTTTTGCTGTAAAAATATTTCTCTCTTCGCCTAACCAACCGCCATTACGCTTCATGTTTAATAAACTGAAACCATGCTGTTGTTTAGTAATACCTACAGAAGTCATCATTTATCTACATCGTATTTATTCATCGAGTCCAAGCGCCAACACTGCTGTACGTACACTGATTACAACAATGCTTCAATTGTTAGTGATCAGTGATCTCAAAATAACGCAAAGCTGATTTCCAAAACTTAAGTTTTAAATATTATCTATAAGATTTCGGATACTTTAAATGACGTAATACACAGTATTTCTTAAAATAAAACTAATTTCAAATAAAAACTATGAGTTTTCTTACCAGTAAGTGACCATTACTAGGTGTCCATTTTTAGAACATAAGTCCATGACTAGGTTTCATTACCAGTTCATCACTTGGCCATTACTAGATAATTTTATGACTATTTTCTTTGTAAGATTTTAACCATAAAAAATGGTATCCAGAGTAATTAAATAAGCGTTTAGTATTTAATTAATAATACACTTATGTATATACATATATCACTAATCTTTGTTACAATTGAATGAGAAATTATTTCGGTTTTGTAACTAATACCGTCCATAACTGGTGTATTTACTTAATTACATTAATTCTCAACTATTATTTTAATGCCATTAATTTGAATTATGTTCTTAATGCCATGGGTGTTAGATGCTAGAATACAAAAACCCTAACTGGGTTATTGATCTAGTTGCGCTGAGCGCAGCTTCAGAACGTTAGTTTATAGAGTACATTCCTGTCTTGAATTTTTAACTAGTTAGATTTTTATTAATATTTCAGAATAAGCTCACGCCACTGGTATCCTACGTAAACATAACGACTGACCGTCAAAACATAACAGGTGTCAGGTAAAACGCCTTTGTAAACACCTGAATGAACATTTATTAAAACTTGCACATTGTTACAGGCGACCGTGGTGAACGAATTTAGCTTTTGGAATTCTATGTGGTTTTCACTGGGCTCTTTTATGCAGCAAGGCAGCGACATTACCCCCAGGTCAGTGAATATTTTAATATTTTTGATTATTTAAGTATATTAGTTCTTATATTTTAAAAATATACGTATTACAAAATACTTTTTTAATATTGAACAATTGGTTTTAAAAAAAGTAATAATTTTAGTTTCTGTTTTTTTTATTTGATCAAAAATATATTTTAAATACAGGACTAATATAGTATACAATTTTAGGTCTATCTCTGGAAGAATCGTGGGGTCAGTGTGGTGGTTTTTCACTCTGATAGTGATATCATCGTACACCGCTAACCTTGCTTCATATCTGACACTGTCACGGATTATGGAACCCAGCCAGACGTACAGCAAAGTAGCTATGTGCCCAGAGGTAACTCTATTACTACTGAAATACCCAATACAAAATATTGCTTTTAAAATATTTTAGGCGACGCTTTAATTAGTTAGGTTACTATAGGATAAACTATTATTTATGATGGCACAAAACCTTTCGTGGACATAAAGATTATGTAAAATTGTAATAATCGACGGTTTAATGCAGTAATGTAACAAAGGTAAAGGCGCAGTAACTGGTCAAAAATGACGTTGAACGCCGATATCGGCCTCGCAACGAGATGGACAGATGACTTGATGAAGTCAGGAGTTGGAGTCGTTGGATGCAGGCGGCATATAACCAGACTATTTGGAAGTCAATGGCCTTTGTTCAATAGTGAACTGAAGTGAACGGTTCTTTTGGCTGAAATTATGATAATGAAGTTTTTACAGCATAAACATTAGGAGATTAAAATGCCCCTTATCTGTACTGTTGTCATAAACATAGCTACTGTTAATAAAGGACTATAATTCTATTCAGGATACTATTGACTCGCCAAAGACTGTTTCGTACCCTCAAGATTCGCCTGTGGATGAACATGGTTGGCTTGCATTCCTTACGGACCGCACCGCTGCTCCTAAGGACGCACCTTGTGAGATGGTGGTCTCTCTTACGAATAACGGATTTAAGGACTTTGCTGTGGGCGTTCCTAAAGGATCGAAGTTGCGGTAGGCATTTTGTTTTGATATCTATAATACTCTATCTATAATAAATGAAGCCATATTATTCTAAAATGATAAATGAATGAATCTTGTAGTTTTAATAACCTAAGGCGAAGTTTGATTAAATTACATTGGTTTATATTGGTCATCTGAAATATATAAAGTCATTGATTAAATTATGTTATTTATTTAATTAAAGCAATATGTTGTTTGATGATATTTTTGATTTACATCTCTCTACAAGTAAGTATTTTAAACAATTTTTAAATTGATTTTTGATTTATCTTTACAATAAAGTTGAACAATAAGTTTAGGGCACCAAAGAATGGGCAATAGCTTACCTCCTAGCATTTCCAAAATCTCCTATATTTGACAAGCTCGTTAAGTGTATCCTACGGCTCACGCGATGTCGTCACTTGGGCGGCGGAGAGGGATCTTTACTAACGCGAAATTTTTACTCTATTGCGAAATTTGCGCGCGAATCTCTGATCGCGAATATTTTGCGAACTATAAAAAGGGGCGATTCACGATAATGGCCGGATTTTTCTCATTAGAGTGTTTTATAGGGATGGCGTCAATATTGCCTTGCAATCATTAAAAGAGGAAGGTGAAATTCAGAGATTGATTCGCAAATGGTTCACCAAAGCGGAATGTGATCTGCCTGACACTGTAAGTAACGAAACACTGTAACAAAATATAAACAAAATTGCCATTGCAGTAAAAAAATATATCTATAACCCCAGTTTTTCCCAGTGAAAGAAAAAATATAACTTATCCTGTAAGAAGAGAAGCGGAGTTTCTGTTTTGTTTTCAACCCATTAAATACTGGTCACTTCTCAGAACGAGCAGGATTAGACTATGTATAATCCACCACGCTACCAAAAAATCAAGCATGCAGGTTTCCTCACGATGTTTTCCTTCACCTTTTTTTCCGTGATAATTAATTATTATTTTTAATTTCACTCGTAATAGTAAACTATATGTTAATAGCATTTAAATAAAATGAAGCAATCGCAAGTAAGAACTTTTAATCAAGACGAGTGGAAGTTCTAAAAAGAAAAAACTTTTTTCAGGATACTAAAGGATCTGAGTTGACATTGAATCAAGTAGCTGGCTTATTCTATGTATTAGTAGGAGGTCTGTCCCTCGCTCTGGGAGTCGCGTTGATAGAGTTCTGCCAGCATGGGCGCTCCGAAGCAGCGCGGGCCAACGTGCCACTGCGAGCTGCGCTACGGGCCAAGGCTCGCCTCGCTTCGAACGCAGAACGCAAGACCCAATCACATCGTGGTATTCAACGCGAAAACGATCGTCTTGGATGGAATGGAGGAGCATTCAGTGGAGTAAGTGTTTATTATTAAACGGTTAAAAGTAATTCACAGATTTTCGCAAATAGTATTTTATCATAGCAATAACACGTAATTTATGCTGAGGAAAATAATTGTTTGCGTTACTACATGAGTACTCAAAATCACGATAAACTGCATCTTTATTATTTTTACATACGTTACCGGCGCTCTGCCTCCACTGCTCTTTGTAGTAAATGCACGTAAAAGAGATCGTTTTGCCTTCCCTAATTTTGTTAGTCTGCGCCTGTGCACCATGAGTGTGGCAAAAGGGTTTATAATTTTCAGACGTGACACACTGAATACCGAATGCTTAAACATCTGTGTTAAACGTATAATTATGTTTAAAGTATTCAGTATCTTGCGTTTTGTAGGTAGGCATAGTAAGACAATTCGGAAGTATCGTAATGTTGATTTACACTGTACAGAGTCTCATTAACCGTTTTATACGGGTTTACTGGTATTGAAAAATATGTGAGCGTATTTTTTTAGAAAATATATTACATGATTTTTGATAAAAAATTGTTTAAGTACTTATAATTAATCATCAAAAACTGTATACTTGATGTTTGATAAAGTGTAACTGATATTATGTTTCATTGGCAGCAATACTACACTCCTGCGAACCAGATCGGCCAGGAAGAGACGGCTTTACATGCCAGCTTCACACAAGTGTGATCCGCAGCCCGGGAGGCGACGTCTCTTCGTCGGCCATCCCACTCCAAGCAGCTATATTCCAGCTCAGTCGATCTTTACCAACTGTAAGCAACCTGGCACTCCATACGACTACTGATAATTCATACCGACTACTGACTAACAAAAGCCCCTGGATATAATATACTAAACTCTTAAACTATTGTATACCTATTGAAATACCTAATTTCATAAAAAGCTAGGTACTCCGATTCGGAAGGCTACTTCGAAAGTACCCTAATATAGGCAATATGTTACAGAAGAATGCCATGAAAATAAATTAAGATAAAATTTGAATTAATAAATGTTCTGTGTTTACGAGCACTATTCTTCTGCTATTAAGTTTAAAAAGTTATAAATGAATGAACGACACTGAGCTATATTCATGTCTACTTAATTGTAGGATCTTTAAAGGGTATCAAAGAACACTTGTTTTTGTGTATGTATGTTAAATTTTCCAATTTAAACGTGTCTGTGTTTATGTTAATTTTACCCCGCAGTTAATTACTAAAACAATTGTAAAACTACCTGATATTAATCGCAAAAGAGAACTGAATGAAACACTTTTGCTTAATTAACGTATCCAATGAAAAAAAAAACCATATCCCCAGCATTAAGATGTATAATTATACTTAAACATTTTTAATAATGTTTATAATAGTGGCAATTTGGTTGTTTCCCAAAAAGCCTTGCGTATTTTACTAAGTAGATGAATATCAGGGTCTTATAATTACGTGTTTAGCAAGTAAAACTTTTTTAATTAGGTGACAATTTAAAAATCTGTAATTCTAAAAGTTATACCAGGTAGCTAGAAAAAGATAATCCTTTAATGGCTAAGTTACAGCTCAAAGTGCGCAGCGGTGCGCTCATTGTAATTTAAGAGTCCATTTGACAGCAGAACCTACTAAATGATCGCAAGTTGCAACGATACATTTTTGGTTGTCGCCAGGTTAGGAACGAGTTTTCTACAAGTTGAAATTTAACACCCGAAAAGCGGGCACTGAATTTTATAACTAGGAAATTCGTATACCAATTGTAGACCCCTATTTTTTTTTACCCTTCGTCACTATAATATTCCACGGTTTAAGGGATATTGAATCATAAGAGAAGACGGACTGAACTATCTTTAGAATTCTATTATAATTATTATAACAGAACCGTAACCACAACTTTAAATCGGTCAGTTCTGTTTATTAAATATACGTTAGCGTATTAATCAGCTCGTATTGTCAATTTCTCAAAATGTCAACCGGACAAAAAATTACCACTTCTCACAATGTCAACTTAACATAATGTCAATTTCTCACAGTGACAAATTCGCATAAGATCAACTTCTCACAATGTCAACTTCTCAAAATGACAAGCTCGCTAAATGACAACTCCACGTAGCGGTGGACATCCAATCCGATGAGAAGTATACTAACTTTGTCCCAGTTGTGTTAGCATTGTGACTATAAATTGTTTAAATGCAACTACAAAATTGCTCCTATTAATGCAGTTTTGACTAGGTGTAACAATCATTTTATTGATGAAAATAATATAAATTTTACATAGTTTGTATTAAGTTACATTTTTAGTCATATTTTAAGGGATATAATAACCCGTACATCGTAAATAATAAAATTATTACTTACTGACTGACTATTACTTTACTGATTGAGCGATAAAATTACTGAATGAACGCCAAAATTATAATACACATATCGGTAAGGTTAGGTTATAACTGTGACCACACATCGTCAGACACAATCGTCAAAAAAATCGTTGCCATTGTTAATATTTTTAATCGTCCACTTAGTATTTCAGTAGTACTTAATCATAAGCTTTTTTGACACCTCTACATTAACTTTTAATTCGCACGCTTAAATACAAGCCATATTTTAATTATGGACACACCATAATACAGTTGATTATACATTTTCAGATACCTATAGTATATGTATACCTAGTTATACCTATTACCACATTCAAATTAACTTGTTTCAGTAGAAACTATATGTAGTTATAATAATAGCGAATATTTTATTTAAGAAGTTGACAATGTGCGTAGTTCACCATATGCGAATTTGTCGCTGTGAGAAATCGACATTTTGAGAAATTGACATTATTACTTGATATTTTGAGAAGTAGACATTTTGCGTCCGGTTAACATTTTGAGAAGTTGACAATATGAACTTTTACGTATTATAGGGATTGTTAATTTTCAAAATATAGGTTGGAACTTGTGTAGTAAATGTCAAATGGTATTATTTCTTCATACAGATATAATCAGATTGGAATAAGTTACATTGTAATATAATCAAAAAAATATCGAAAGTAGACTTTGTGTTAATTATGGCACTAAGAT
The DNA here is from genome assembly GCA_958496365.1 of Subacronicta megacephala. NCBI lineage: Eukaryota > Metazoa > Arthropoda > Insecta > Lepidoptera > Noctuidae > Subacronicta > Subacronicta megacephala. Next base: position 7,289,455 of record OY292513.1, on the reverse strand, counting down.
AAGACATCAGGATTTCACTTTAATAAACCTTCTGGACAATTTTTAGATAATTGTTACAATGGGCAATATACTATAGATAGATAGAAATTGATGCATCAGTGTAATTGCAGTAGATGCCATTATTGGTAAATACTGGATCGTGTTCATCACTGGGACGTTTTACATGATTGATGTGCAACTAGCATTAGCAGTTAGTTGTTAAGTAGTAACAATAATCACATGAAGGTTACAGCGCATGTAAAGCGTAGTACTTTGTGAGCATACGACACTCGTACTCGCGTATTTTGGGCGCGTGATGAACAACACTAAAAACAAATAATCATGTGATTAATGTACCCAACATACCGTTTGAAAACATTTATAGGTGTTTAAATTATAAGCAACATAGTAATAACAATGTTCAGGATTTCAAAATAAAAAGTAGATAAAGTATCAACGTCTATTATCACATACCTACCTATTCTTATGAAGAACGATAAATGAGTACGTAATGTTTTATTTTAAAACCTAGATTTAATTGTTGTGTGATAATGTTATCTTAGGTAGGTAAAATAGAACAAATTTACTGTAACTTTCTTATAATGGCTCACCACAACCTTCGTATTTAAATAATACCCACGAATATTCAATTAAAAGGCAGTACTTATATCATTTGTTTTAAAATGAAATATTTCTTCGAGTTGATGACCCCTTAAAATTAAAAAATAACAGTGTTTTCGCATAAAAATATTTGGTATCCTCCTATAACAGATATTTTATATTAAATGCCTATAAATTAAGATAGCGCCAAAGGCACGATCGAAGTCATATCAAAATTATAAATGACAATGTATTAGGAAACTACAATGTGATTTAAAAGATGCAATAGAGTAGTGGAATTGGTGACTGGTGTTTGATTTAGTATTAGTTAAATATAATTTGTACTCTGATAAAGTTCCGATATCTTAATATCATTTAAAGTTTTTGGTGGTGATTGAGAAGAAATCTCTCCCTTTCCCACGAAGCAATTTTAGTATATAATTTTTAAGGCCCATCGAATTGTGATGTCACAACCCGCTATAATACGCTCGCTGTCATAAAATTAATAAACCGTCTAACAATTATCGAACCAATTTCAAATTTGTTTTCGTTTATCGGCTGTTTATGAGACATTTCTATAAGACCACGAAACAAATCAGTCTACTACCCTATTATTTAAATGTCTATGAAAAACTTTATATTTCTGTTTCTGTTTATTTATCATAGGTTACCTACATACCCGGAATTAATTACCTATCTCTTAACTATTTTCCTAACGATATATTGAAATTTGTCAGAACCTCCTTAAAACTAGTATCCTATTATTATGTTTAAGGTAGTACACACGGCTACAGGTGTATACCTGTAGCCGTGTGCTAGCCGTTTGCTATACAAATCCAGTTTAAGCTAATCTCGCATTGAATAGGTTTCCCATACAATAAGAGGCCAGCGTAAACTGGTTTTGTATAGCTTGATGTGTAGCCGTGCGTACAAAGATAGGTTATTAATTCAGAGTGAACATTGCTTAATTGTTATTAGCTTTCTAAATTGATTACGCTTCCGTCCTAAAGTATCGGATTTTGATTATTTCGCGCTTTTCTGACGGCAAAATGCAGATTTTTAACTCCCGTCGGATATTGTGCTAAAAATATCAGGTTGGAAATTTTAATGGTTTTAAAAGCGAATGAAATAAATGATACTTTTAACTGTAATGTTAATTTAATAAAATGTGCGGTTACATCCGTCCGTCTGTTTAAAGGCTGAATATGCTGCGGTAACGTAAACTAAATGTAAACTATTTTTAATTAATTAATTTAACAAATACCACTCCTTATGCTATCGGCGTCGGCGGTGTTTTATAAATTGGGTACAGTGCATACTTAAAAAATAAAAATCAAAATCACCGATACTGAATCGCCATTTTAAGAAAATCTTTTGTATTGGGTTCAGGATAAATGAATTTACCGATAAACAAACAAACAAATACTCAAATTATTGAAATCACTGCTACTTCACACTGAAATAGTGTAGTGACATACTTTGTATTTGTAGAATTACAAACATGTAATTCTAATAATTACATGTTTGTAAGACTATTCTAAATCTTTGTAAATCATCTCCATTTTTCTACTAGTTACCCGGCGTAGCAGTAAGTATTTCGTTATATTTTTTATCTATCTTCTATTTATTTTGCAAACATCTTCTTCCTTTTTTGCATCATATTGACTAAATTGCTATTTATAGTTATACTCATAGTTATATATATTATATTTAGTATTCTTCAAACTACTGATTTTCATAATCATTTTATTACTTAGTTTACATGTAAGGAAAGCAGCATATTAATCGTAAATGTAACCGAATGTTTAATTTTAATGAAATATCAGATGTTACCTTGCTGAACCAGGTATTAGTTATAAGATTTAAGGCTTTTGTGAAATATAGTATGATGTCATAAAGAGAACTTGCCATCCCGTAGATGTTCATCGCATACCAACAGTCAAGATGAGACAACACGAGTTAAAAAAATGCATTTAATAATTTCCTTCTGGTCACTTCTGAGCTATGTCAAATTCCAAGAGATTTTTCTCTTGTCAAATGATTTGATTTGACCTACCAACCACAGTTACGTATTATTCATCGATAAAAGCGTATAAAATTATAACTTTATGTATTGGCTACACATCAAGCTATAAATCCAGTATAGACTGACCTCGCGTTTCGCTCGCTTTTAGTACAATGCCTGCCTATTCTGGACTTGTATAGCTTGATATTTAGCCTTGCGTACGGCATTTGAGGCTTGTGGGGAACCACGGATTTTAGCTATTTGCTGTCATTATAACAACTCGTCCTAATCATTTGAGAATTTCCTATAGTGGAACGATGAAATCGATATGATCAAGTTGTACTTACAACCTATCATTGAAGGTGTTACAGTACATAATTATGATACATATAAATATAATGCACCAAGTTGTGTGTCCCATATTCTTATTCTATACCATTGCAATGATCCTTGGTTATTCAAAAAGTCCACTTTCTAAAATACAATGAATTCATTGCATCATACTAAAGATTGCCTTTTGAAACCTAAACATGAATTTAAGTAATTATTATCACAATTAAACATAGTTGTTGGACATAATTACTTGTATGTGATGACTATATCTAACATAAATGTTTGTTATAATGAACCATAATAAAGTACTCATAAAAAAAACGATTCTAGTTTTTTTAAACGAATTCAATTCAATATTTCCGTTAAGTTTACGTTCATAAATGTAGATTGTAAGTATACTACATCAACGTCTAGGGAACAAACTAGTATTTCAACTTATTCATGAAAACTCAAAAAAGTAGTTTCCACTAAAATATATAAATGCAGATTAAAAGACCATTAAATAAAAAACCAAAAACCAAAAGAATTTTGAAATAGGGAACACTTAGTCGCTGAATAGAGAGATGTCTAAAGTAAAAACTTGCGGCATCTATATTTTATCAAAACTATGCTCTGAAAGTTTCACTTAAAACCGATAACTCATACATGTCAAATTCTTAACTACAAGTCTCGGTAAGCACCATAAAAAAATTGACCATTTAATTGGCTCATGAGGTAAAATATATAAATGCAGATTAAAAGACCATTAAATAAAAAACCAAAAACCAAAAGAATTTTGAAATAGGGAACACTTAGTCGCTGAATAGAGAGATGTCTAAAGTAAAAACTTGCGGCATCTATATTTTATCAAAACTATGCTCTGAAAGTTTCACTTAAAACCGATAACTCATACATGTCAAATTCTTAACTACAAGTCTCGGTAAGCACCATAAAAAAATTGACCATTTAATTGGCTCATGAGGCTATATTTATGTATTCACATTTCATCATCCAATATATAGACGTACATCCTAATAAACTAAAACTCTACTGTCTCACTCTAAATTCGAAATCGTTAGAATTTTTGTAAATTCCTAAATCACAGGGTAAATTAAATATATTAAAAAAGGTTTCAGTTATTTATTACGAAGGGAATCGCACAATTTTTTAGAAAATCAACAATATTTTTCTATATGATTTCCAATGTAGCTTTTGCTTGTGGCGAGACAGTAATTATTCGTAGAAAGGGCCTTAAAACATAAATCTGATTAATGTTCTTATTTAACAAGTTTACCATGATGTTGTTAGATAGGAACATTTTTATATTTCTATAACTCAACTAACAATACTTCTGATTTCATAGTGAACAAGTAAGTGTCACCGCCGCTAACTTCTCCTGAAATGTGCTAAAATCTTTTTTCGTCATTTGTAAGGACGCAAGAAATGAACCGAGCCTGCTCAAGAGCGTTTTTCCCCAAGATGTCATAAATCAGAAGGCGGCAGATGGTGTTGACCTACACCATTATTGCCATGTTTCTAGCTTAGAATTATTATTGCCCTTACTTGAGGGACCCTTTTTTTTTTTCAAATAATACTTGAAAATTATATACCTACCTGAGTTGTCTAAAATATTTAATAGACATGATAAATTACATTAATAATTAATTATCTTTTTAATTATCCTATCTTTTTAAATACTATATTAGAGTTACAAAATAAATTGCGAGATCCGGTGAACATATTGACATTGATACGTGTTTTTTAATAGTTATCATTACAGCTAGAAAATCAATTAAGATTCAGATCAGTTTAGATCAGTTTTACAAATGTGTCGTATTCGAAAGAGTTTCGAAGAGTCACTTCAAGATCAGCCGCAGTCAAACATAATAATGTCAAAATAGTTACTGTCGATATCGGCGGAGAAAAACTCAACAAAAGCTCTGCTCGAGAATTAGAGTTCGGAATCAATGAGCGTCTGAAAAGTCCAACTCGTCCTAGAAAATGCTACATCCATTAAAGCGAAAGTCGAACCCAAACCTACCCCTGATGAAGCCCTTTCTTTCGTAATTGATAGAAAACTAACTGTGGAAGATTATACTATCGTACAGAAAGATTTGAAAGACAGAGGCTTCTAAACTTATCCTCCTTATTATAAATTACAAATTGCAAAAAAAATGTGTTATCCTGAAGAAGAAATACTTTTTACTGAAAGGGAGGCAAGTGTCTCACTTCACAGTTTACACACATTCCGCCAAATCATAAAATTAGGTACTGGCAAAATTTCACAATACTGCAAACAAAAGCAGAAAAACGTATTGTATTGTATATTTAAATTTATAAACAAAAGTTCTTAGATGGCGATAACGAAAATGTTTTTTTTTTACAAAAACGTACATACCATGGTAGCACTACTACACTTTTTTTTTGTAGAAGTTAGAGTACCTATAAGAATAAATAACGTTTTACTGCATTTTTTTCAGCTTAGGTACCTTGAAATTATAGTAAACCAATACTCACTTTTTAAAGTCCTTTTTAATTCCAAAGTTTATCTTGTGCACTTAAAAAGTTTTTGCAATTTAGAAAGAGTGATACTTAGTTTTGCAGGGTATATAAGATATGGATAGCTAGATTATTTAAGCAAATAACGAGTTTTTCCATTACAAAACCCATTTTCATTACTATTTCTTAGAGACAAAATGTTTGGTCAATTTTAATTCTTAATGCGAACAATCTTAATTTGAAATGATTTCCGTAAAGCAGGCGGCTGTACCCTTTTCATTTAGTTGCACGAACCCGCCAGTATTTTTCTTATAGGTTAGAATACTGACATAGGAAAAGTTTTACTATAAATGTTATATGTACTACTAATCTTTAGATCAACGGAAGATATATATTTCGTATCCTGTACCTAAACTATCTCTAGAGAAAAATCTCAAGCCTTATTTGAATACTTTATGATAAACAGTCTCTTCAGAAATGTCTTATGTAGATTATTACATTAAAAAACGTAGAAAATATAAATATATTTTAACATATTTCTATAATAATGGCCCCAGTAAACGGGGTGAAGTGCGAGGCCTTCCAATACGAAGAGGAATGGGTAAGAGGATATCGGGGATACAAGGCTCTTCAAGGTGACGCCTGCAAGGTCATGAACATGGAGCTATCGTTGCATCTTGTGACTGTAACTACAAAAGAAAATACATCGAATATATCAAGTTTCGATGTATCGCATTGTATACATCAAGTGATTACAGATTTCAATAAGTCATGTTTGATTGTGATAAGCATGAACTAGCGATGCGATTTCTAATCGAGTGGGAAGCATCCCATTCCGTCGATGTATTTTCATTAAAAATCTAATAATCGATGATTAATGGTAAGGTAAAAAAACTTTTCTTTCTTTCTATTTGTTTTTTAAAATAAGTCTAACTTAAAGTTAAAGTTCAGCTCGGTATGTAATAGTTAACATTTCCCAGGAAAACTGTATTAATCTAATTAGAGTATTAGCAATGCGTTGAAAATCAGATGTATATTCGGTGATGGTGTTCTCTAACCAACAACAACTCTAACCAACTCTAAACTTTTAAATAATATTTTTCAAGTGTTAGTGTGAAACGGCATGGATTGGACAAATCGAATTCAAACTGATTATAATATACTACAAAACATTGACAAAATAAGTATTCAAAATTATTTCTTATCCCACATTCAAATCAACATCCTTGCGTGACCGGCTGCGCTACCAACCTAAGCGCACTAAATACGGAGCGCGTTCCAGTTAATAATTTCTAACAAGTGAAACAAATAACATCATTTTATAGTTTGATGTCCAATTCAACCTGTCTGACACAGCCATTCGATGTCAGCCTTTTCCGTTCGTCTCAGCGCATAATGTCCTTTTCTCCAAAGTTTTATTCAACAAGTGAAGGAAAAAGTGGGAGTACCTACAGTCGTATCAAGAGGTCAAACAGAAGGCAATGCATAGAGAAGAGTGGCGATGGCTCCACCGACAAGAGCTGAGCTCTTAAATGAGAGAGAGAGAAAAGTATCTCGACAAATTATTAAACAAATCACCCCACGAATCACAAAGTTATGTAGTTAAAGCTTGAACACACATTGGATTGAAACGATAGTCAAATACAAACTGAAACAACGTCGATACAATTTATTCCAGTTATTCAGAAGCTTTCAAACTGGTCACGAGTACAAAAACCATGATATTACCAATTGCTAGTCTGATACTGAAAATATAGTTAAGAATGTTGACCTACTGTTACTTTATTTCCTTAAATAATAATAACCACTAACAAATTCACTCCGTGAGCTCGAAGTAGCCCCGAAAAATGTTCAAACCCAAGATAACCTAAAATTTTCAAATTATTTGAACTTTATGATAAAATAGATTTTAGAAAAAAATACCATAAACTTTACCAGACTATAATAGGCGATTGAAACAAGGGGAACCAAACGTCGCAGATTCATCTAAACTTAAAACGTTAACCTACTGTTTCGATAAAAGGAATATAACAGAAACATATCAAGCAAAAAACTACTTATAGTAGCAATAGCTTTTCTACCATGCGGCAATGAATGGTAATGGTATAAATACGCCAGAGCAGTCAATATGTAACAGTTAACTGGAACGTATGAGTAAGCCGACACGGGATGCTTTTATACGAAAATTTTAAATGAACATTTTGCTGAAAAGCTGCGGTAATACAACCCGATACTTACTACGGCTCGCCTTTTGGTCCGCATTCATACAATGAAGAGAGGGTTATCATTCCACGGTTAATATTTTTGTGAATGTAGTACAGGTATAGACATTCCATCTCACGAAGTCGGTTTTATTATTTTTAAATTTATATGCAACATCTAAGTACGGTAAGGATTGAGATCTTTTGAAGTCCCTAGAAATATTATAGCAAAATCAACTAGGTTTGTAGATAATTTAACGACCTGACACACAACGCCAGACGCAGACGCGGACGCAGACGTGGATATTTAAATGAGCATGACAAGGAGTACAGGTAGCAGAACAACCTTTTGAACTGTCCTGAACCCCGATATCAACTGTGATGTCTGAAATTATCAATAAAATATACGATTTAGTTTTTGGCAGCCAAATTGCACGAGCTATTATAAGCGATTGTATTATAATTTTATACATGTATTAAAAAAAGAACATGAAATCTTTGCACAAGATATTTGAGAAGAATCAAGAAATTTTTGCGATTGTTCTTACAATGGGCGAAACCTGGGCATGACCCGGAAACGAAACAACAGTGTTAGGAATTATATTTACGAAGAAATAGACGCCAAGCTTTTTGGTTTTGTATAGTCTTTCCTTTCTGCGGAGCTAAAAAAATTTAATAACCTGTCACATCGATTAGCCTTCACTAAATCAACAGGAGTGGTAACAATATCAGTTATTGTGGTCAATAACGACATCTCGTCGACGCGGCCCAAAACCAAAAGGAATTCTCTTTTATTGGCACGTAATATAATCTATGTTATTAGGTACACAAAATGATAGCGGTTACTACTAAAAAAATATTGCGATTACCAATTCGATTCGATACCGATTCCCTTTATTATTTAACTGGAGCCACGCTACAGGCAAGCGTACTCAAGCCCAGGATCGTGCAGCCTTGCGAGCGATGGTGAAGAGGGCCTTCAGAAAGTCATACAATTTTAGGGTTTAACCATAATTAAGCGTTATGTTGACTTATGTATTCGCTTAAAAGATATTATATACCTACCTACACCTACCTACTGAAAACAGACCATTCGAGACTGACTGAATTTACGCTTTTTGTGACCGTGTAACGATGTAAAGGGTCTCATTAGTTATTGGAGTGCGAAGATGCACGTCAAACGCAGACAACCCACTTTGTGCCAAAGCCCACACCTCATTAATACTTGAAAGCATCAGGTTCGGAAAATGACGTGACATCTTACTTATAGGTAAACGATATGAAATCGCAGAAAATATCCGTCACTTGTGATTCGATACCGAGGCAAACTTGGCAAAAATAACGTTTCAAATCGACATCGTTATTTAACGACGGTAAGGAGAAAAAAAAATTAAATAGAAAATTATTAAATTATTCTGGCTGATGACCGTCGTACGATGTCAAATAAGTTAAATGGTCTTACTGAAGAAGTAGTTTGAAATTAAAATATAATATTTAATAAAACCCACAGATTTTACCGACAGGTTTAATAAAACTGCTTGAAAAACCCCCTACTAAAATGTTACACATTTTCACCAACCTTATAATATAATTAGAAACGCTTGATCATCCACCGAGGATACCGTTCCCATCTCCATTCCTAATTTCAAGTGAATTGTATTACCTACGTTAGTATGTGTCGTAGAGACAACAGTTTTTAGAATAAACTTTTTAGAGAATTCCTACGTTACTTGAACGTTGAAGGAGATATGGGTGCCAGAAAAGTCTGATAACCATGGCTAAGCTCATCACTGCATGCAACCACTTCGCGTCTCAGAAAATATATTAGGCAGTAATAACTATTGCAGAAGCCACCGACAGGGTTCCCTAATGGCCCGGCTACTCGCTTGCCTGCGAGCATGCCTGCACAAATCAGTTCACGCAGGCAAGTGCGTGCGTGTGGACGGCAAGACGGTAGCTCGCGCAGTCCCGGAAGCACGGCTTGTGCAATCGTTGTCTTGTTGAAGATTTAGACAGCGCAAACTTGGCTTGCTCGGTTTTACTTGAACGTGAGTCCGGTCATTCAAGCCGCGCATCAATCCGGGAAAAATATTTTCGACAAAGTACGAGTCGCAAATAAAAACAATTGTAATGTAAGGAGTTATTCCTGTACTGATTATTTTCTAAGCTTCCAATAGGTGTATAATGTTGAAGCATATTTTCTTCTCAAAAAGTTATGGAGTGCACAACATGTCACCACCAATTTTTCATCACCAATAAATACATAATTTAGCATATCATCTGAACAACTGAGACGAACGATGAACTCATAACATTACAACTGCCATCAAAATCATACTACTATAAAAAGAACGCTGCTCTTCTGATGGAATAATCCGCACATGCTTGTCAACCACTGGGCCGAGGCAATGGAGAAAGTTCAATTTCTCTTTAAATTCCTGTGCTATATGATACCAATCTTCCTGGATCTTTGGCATCTGAAACCGAATTTAAATCAACGGCGTTGCTAAAATCCAGCAGGGACAGAATCACCAATTTCCATACCCTTAAATAAAGCTTCTCATAACATCATATCAAATAAATTATTTAAGAAAAATGGCGAGTAATCAGGAAAATAATGCTTTAACTTTCAAGTAATTTTGGGCCTCCTTAATAATATTAAGGCAGTTACAAAAACTACATTAATATTATTATAAAATAGTCAAAAATAACAATATAAATGCGTGACTTTTATATTGTTGTTAATAACACAATTCTTAATGCTAGAAGGGACACCGCAGGCTACTTCCGAAAAATCCCGCATACATAATAATTTCATTCATTACGACTCTTTGTATCCATAAAGGTATTGTTAATGTGCACAGAGCGTGAGCAAACCAGGAAAAAATCAACATCTAGAACAGGGATTCCCAAAGTGAGGGGATTTCCTAGGGGTCGACATGAACGAAAACTGATTTTGGGGGTCAACGAGGTCTAAAAATCGACCCCTATTAAATTACCTAAAAATAGGCCCCCTTATTCATAATAGTCTGCTAACTTAAAGCATTGCTAATTCTCATTCTGTCTGTAGCAGCTGTTTTAAGTTAGCGGACCATTATGAATAAGGGGGTTGATCCTAAAAGTAGGTCATTTGGCCATGGGGGTCTGAGGTAACAGTTCATTTTGGAAAAGGGGTCACTTGACCAAAATAGTTTGGGGATCCCTGATCTAGAACCACACATAATACGAAGATTACAGTAGTGGAAGCTAACTATTTTAAATTACTTAGAATCATTTAAATAAAACTACTTTTCACGGATTTATCGCATTATATTGGTATTATTTAATTGTCCCACTGCTGGGCACGGGTCTCCTCTCAATACGAGAGGGATTAGGCTATAGTCCACCACGTTAGCCTACTGCGGGTTGGCAGACTTCACACGCCGTCCAGAAAATCTTCGAAAAGTTAGAGGTGCGCGCCTTGGATTCGAACTCGAGACCTTTGACTTGGCAGTCCAACGGTCATATCACTAGGCTATCACGTGATAAAACCGGGAATTAAATAATACCGATAAAATCATCATTAGTCCAGTGGTGACTGCTACGCTAGAGGTCCTGGGTTCGATCCCCAGGTCGAGCAACTGTTATTGGGTTTTTCTATGAAATTCTCAGTAGCAGCTCATCAGCTAATACAGGGGATCCTGCTGAGCAGTACCCAGGACGTAGAAGGAGTGCAACTGCTCGCCAGGATCGATACATACGATTGACGGCAAGACGTCAGCCGTAGTTAAAATTACTAATGATACAATCCTCAAGCGGTGTTGTTAGCCACCAAACCGTGAGAAATAAGCCTGCATGAATACGGCCTATAAGCACGACGCCCAATTGTCAACCTATACACTATGGGAATCGCGCCCGTTGAAACAAATGGTGTTGGGAACACTATACATGGACCCAGATTATATGACCCCAGTAAAATTTTATTTTGCAGTGAGTCCCGGTTTGGATTTAGGCCTGATACGGGAAGGATAAGTGTATTATTCGTCCAGGAAATGCTGAAAGGCTGAGATGCGTCCAGTAAGTACACCCTTACAGTAGCTCCACAGTGATGGTATATGCGGGTATTATGAAGATCAAGCGAACTGAGCTCGTTTTTGTAGATGGTAATATGAATGCTGCCATTTGCCAACAACGTATTCTATCATATTTCAGCCACACAATGCGCAGAGGCGTTGTAAGTCTGGAAAAACTGATTGTGGTTGGGAACAACGAAGGCAAAAGACCGCGCGGTCATTCACCAACAAGGTGAACCGATCAAGTGAAAGACTCGTCGGCCTCCAAATTCTATACGGTTATGCAAGACACGCTGGACAGAAACCGGTGGAGGCAGATCATCCGCTCCAGATGCAACCCTGATGCTGACCACGATCCTCGGACATGAAGGACCGACTTTAGAGAGAGAGAATACGAATGCTGAAAGTTACGTTGAAGATGTCCTGGGGCCTTATGTCCACCCCTTTGCACAATACTTTGGCTAAGATTTCGCTTACAATGCGCGTTCGCACACAGCTCGGAGGACCAAAGAGTACTTGGAAATGGAAAACATCCGGGTATTGCCGTGGCCTGTACAATCGCCGGACCTAAATTCCATCGAGCACCCATGGTACATGTTCCAAAGACTTTTTCTAGAGAACCTGGACGGAGTGTCATTAATTTTGTTTAGGTGTTTTATTTTTACCTTTCGGGTTGTGCGTATATTTTGGCAAAATATAATATTTCGTTAAAAAGATTAAATACAAGTTTTTTTTTGTTATCTTTAAACATTATACCATTTTAATACTCTCACTACCCCAAAACCCCATAAATTGGTCAGAATATTGAAACATACTTACAGTGACTCTATTTTTTTTTAACAGTTTCCTATAATAATGGTAAATCAATATCAAATGTTATTTCATGTAATTTTACTCAAACCGATTCTTCATGTAACGGTGATATAAATAACATTCACACCAATCTAGTAAAATTCTAGTCTGCAGGAAATTAACTCACATCCTCAAATTATTTACCCGAAACATTTTATCAAGAATTCGACACGTTTAGAGGACGGTCACTTTTGTGTTAGTATTTCTTTAATACAAAGTGTCCTTCAGTTTTAGGAGAATCTTTTCAAAGAGCTTGTAAGTGTTTATTATTCTTGGAACGACTAAAGTCCAAGCCTGATTCTGGTAAATTATATCGGAACTTCATGTCTGAGAATACGATTTTAGGACATGACCGAAACCAAGGATTGAGGCAGTAATACAACACGTTCTGTGGCGTGATAATGCATATGACCCTGTCAAAGTTTAAAAATTAAATACCGTAACGTATGGTCTGGCTAGCTCACCATTTCTTGCCACACAATGCCTAAAGCAAATAGGGATAAATTATCAAAACAATGCAAATAATTTCTTCGCTTTTTATAGGTGTGATTGATGACGTGTTTATCAGTACGAAGGTTACCAACGCACTAGCATCTGCATGTATGCCACTCAGAAAGTGGTGGTCCAACGTACCTGAATTAGTCCCTAGGGCTCCTCAGTCGTAATGAGATTTAGATATGGGATCTATTATTGGAACTATATAGACGAGTCACGAAGATTCTTGAACCATCGTAGAAGCACGTTGAAACACGAAACCATTGGTAAATTGGTATTAATGAATTTATCCCGAACCCCAGCTCGTAACATTACAAGGATGTGGTTAGACAAACTTCATGGGATGAGCCATTAAACCCGGCATTTAATGCTATTTGGGATTCTTTACGCTAGATATGCATGTATTCACAGACGCATCTGAGCGTGCGTGTGGCGCGAGCGTCTACGTACGTAGTGCCAATTATCAGGGTGAATACATGGTCAGTCTATTGGTCGCTAAAAGTCGAGTGGCGCCGCTTAAGCCGACCACCATTCCAAGATTGGAATTTTGGTGTCCAAAATCTTTGTGGTGGAGTGATCCGTTTTTTGAAGCAAGTACAGTCTCATTGGCCTTGTCAACATATTGGTTAGCACCAGAAAAGCTGCCTGAAACTCGACCTTATGTTTCAGCGCTAGCATTCATGGGATAGTCAGTGTCATACATTAATAGTTTCAATAGGTTTTCTAGTTATTTCAGGCAGTTTATCCGTAGTGTAGGAAAAGGAGCCTCTCAGTGAAACTGACCTCCCGTCGTGAATCTAATCGTGCTAATGCCTCATTAACAAGTCACCGAGCAAATTGTTCCGTCAGCTCTCTCGTCAAATCTTTCTCTTCTGAGAAAAATAAAAATAAAAATATAAGTACACTCTTTCTTAGTCAGGCACGCGTTCACAATGGCACCTGATCCGAATTGACCTACAAACTTCTTCCGACTCTCTACTTGAAGAAGCCATCATCGAAAAGGTAAAATACGAATCCCCCAGCCTGAGGGGCGAGCTAAAGTTAAATCCTGAGGAGATCGATTTAAACGAAATATAGGGGATAGATAGCGTTTATGTCGATGACGTTTACAACTTCTTCCACTTTCGTTCGTCAATTTTATAAGCACTAGGTATTTTCGAGTTTCCTTGAAGAGTCCCCTACAATTCCCTACAAACCAATGCGGACGAATTTGACGCTGACACAATACGACGTCACACATGACTTTCTTGAGAAAAGGATTTTTGAAGTTGACAACGCTGTCCAAAAGAAAGAAAGTATTGAAACGGATAAGATATTGATTTAAAAAATCCGATCAGAGAAAAATATTATTGGAGCGCAAGAACGTTGCTCTAGCCCGGTGTAACTTTTTGGGGGAAGTTTAAAAATTAAGAGCTAAAAAAACGTGATTCTTATTTACGAAATGTGGCTTAATGCCAACCACGCTTTATCAAAAGCGTGGACTGATGTTACCGCTGCATCGACCTCTAAAGGAAAAAGAGAGAGATTAATTATTTGTCATGCAGGAAGTAAAAAAGGTTTAGTTGAAGGAGCGTTAGTGGCATTATATGAAATGCCACTTTTGGTTCCAAGAATCAATCAGAACAAGTGCTGTCGTTAGAGGAACCATCTGTTATTGTCATGGATAACGCACCACATAATCACTCTCCCCAATTAAACAAAATGCCAATGCTAGCCAATATAAAGTCAAATATGATAAACTGGCTTCGCAATTGTGACGAAAGCGTAGACGAATCTATGTTGAAGTGGAGCTCAACATTAAAAAAAAAAAGAAACGCACCAAGATACCTTACTATTATTGAGTAGTTTCGAAGGCTATCAGTTGTCTTCAGCGTCATTTACACTTAACCAAATACTGCTTTCTGAGATCAAATGCACGAGTTACAATTAAAAATACCCAAATCGCTATGAGTGTGCCCATTATTTTAGGACCTATCTCGATATTTCCGGGATCCTATCATCTGATCTCAACCTGATGACAAGGGATCCCCTGGGAAATACCCTTTGAAACATATAATTCTCAAAATTGCTCCAGCCATATTTTGAATATTAATATAACCTTGTTACGGGCAGATGTTTAATATTACAAAAATATATATATTATATTTAGATAAAAACATATTTTGATGCCATAAACCGCGTCAACGGTTCTCACATGGCGAAAAGTGAACTTCAAAATCGTCGGGTAGCTGCGCTGAATGTTTAGGGAGGTACAAAAGATAAGATAGATGAAGTATGTGTAAGTAAGATGAAAAAAAGGTACATCCAAACACGGTTTAATGACAGCTATTTGGTCCGGTGTCCCTCAACGTGCGCATCCTCTTGGAATCTTCATTCCAAAGTCGTTTTGACCGTCTGGACTTCCGCCTTCAATTAATATTTGTAATCATCTTTCTCATAGTACAAGAACTCTGCTCCATCAAAAGCAACAGTGAAAATTTGGTATGCTGAATTTAAAAAAAATTAAATTTGAATTTAAACGTGGGCGTACAGACACCAATGATATCAAAGGCACATTTACTATTTTACATGACAAGAAAGCTCTTTTCAAAGTTGTTACCGCGTTTGCACACCGTTGACCAAAAAAAGACAATGCACTGTCACAAATCGGTCGCCACAATAGCAAAACTGTATCAATTAAAGATCGAGCAGCTGCTCACCCACCATATTCTCCAGATTTGCCCGCCACGGACTATTACTCGTTTGCTAACTTCAAAAAAATGCTCTCCGGAAAAAAAATGGCTCAATAAAGAAGTGATCGCCAAAACTAAAGCGTATTTTAAAGGCGAAGTAGCTAATTATTTGATATAGCAGTTCTACGAACAATAGAAACACAGCAAGTAGATTATTTGGAGATTATTATTTTAAGTTTTCTGCAATCACCAATACGTTAAAATGTCGGCTGAAAAACAGCAGAAATTGTTGCGTGGATCGCTCATCACAATGAGTAACATCTGGATGCAGATCTTCAACATGTCAGACAAGTATCTACTGCACGACAACAAGCTCCGAATATCGCACCCGTGATCACAGAAACCGCGTGAAACGTACCACAGTCAAGCACCTACCTGTTATATGTAAGAGGAGAGTAGATTAGCTTTGATTCTGAAGCGCGCTTTAACCAAAACTTAATTCAAGCCGCTGAAGAACAACAGTCAGTTCTTACCACTTGACAAGTGCCATATAGCTCTAAAAGATGCAAGAGTATATTATACAAGCTTGATTGTTATTGCGGTCTCTCATACACAGGCCAAAGCATAGGGACTCGCAGAAACGAATACATCGCCGATGTCAAACACCACCGTTCCAAGAAGACAGCAGTTTGTGAACATACACAACAAAACCAAACATTAGATCAGAATGTTAATAAACGACAAGTCCTTGCAAAAGAAAAAGGATTTTTAACTAGGATGACTGTTGAGATTCTTTTGTAATAAAAAAAACTCAATTTTCAATAGAGAAGACGGCTAGGTCGTATCGTCAGCTTGGAAACTCATCATATATACTGCAAGACCGAAGGATACGGTGAGTTCGATCTGCGGGACCTACCGAACCGAATAATAATTAACAAAAATTTAGGGCAGCAGTTAGCAGCAGAAGCCCTTCCGAAAATTAAATTCAGTTATCTGGAAAATTTGTTCACATTTTAAACCGTTTTTACACAGGACGCTTCCCTTCATTTCTTTCCCGAACAACGAACAACTTGCACTAACTTCGCATTCAAAGTGCAAAGTAAACATTATAATTTATTGATTGAACAGCGATTTCAGGATTGAACGATAATGGCATGGGTACTTGACAATTCGATAGAAAGAAGAACAAACGATTCATTGTCTTAAGACATAGAAGTTTTAGAAAATTTTATCAGACTACGACTTTGTCTACCGACTTCCCGAAAATTGTTTCAATAACCCTTATCAGAGTTACATGACCTTCATTCTTAGTGACAACATTGTACAAGTATTAGCAATCAGCAGAACCTCTTACAACCACAGGAGTAGGAACAATTAAATCGATTTTCTAAGATATGTTTCCATCTTCAAATCTCTTTTAAATTTAAATGTTGCTTAATAAATTTGGTTTATAAAAAAACAGCTATTCTCTGAGTGGCCCACTCAAACGCCTAGTTTATCGAAGATATATGCTTCCAGTATTTATTTCACTCGTCTAGTTACGGGTCATTTAAATCGATGGAGTCCAGAATATGTATGTTCTACGAACAATAGAAAGGCGGCAAGACGATTAATTAAGGTTTTCTGCAATCACCGATTAGCAAAAAACGGCTGAACAACATACGTAAACAAAAAATTTCATAAGGGACAACTGTTTTTATTTTTGCAGGTAGACAACAGATTCCAGAAAACCTTCCGATTCATAGTGCAATGCCAACATTTTAGCTTCTTGCCGAACAAAGAAAAGTTGTAGACATTTTTGTCCCCTAAGAAACTTTACTAAAATGATTCTACTGCGATTTAGTCTATCTACTTACCAAAATTGTTTCAATAAGCTTTTTTAGGGCTTCATCGTCTACATTCTTAGGGTCAATATTTAAAAGTATTGGCCATCAGGAAGCAGTACCATTTATAAGCACAGGAGTAGGAACAATTAAATTGATTTTCTAATATACATTTCTGTATTCAAATCTCTTCAACAAGTTTGATAAAGAAAAAGAAACAGCTACTCTAGTGGTCCATTGAAATGCCCACTTCATCGATGACATTAAGATTATGTATTTATCTACACGGAATGCTTTTTGCTTCCAGTATTTATTTCACTCAAGACTAGTTACGAGTCCTTAAGTCGAGTCCAGATTATGTTAAAAAAAGCTTACTATAAATTTGGTTAGCACATGACTAGTATATCTACTTGTTAACCCCACGTGCTAAGCTAAATTCTTGTGTTACGAGTAGATTCACGCCGGAAGTGCAATGGGTGAGTTTCGAACCGGCAACCACAGGATCGCAAGTCCGACGGCCGCGCTTATCGGACTACGAACTTAACTACAGACTTCCCAAAATTGTTTCAATTATTCTTTTCAAGACTATGTCTTTGATTCATATGGATATTAACAATCTTGTTCAAAGTATTTGGAAAACGAAGATTAGATTAGGTACACAATTTATTTGATTCCTATCATGCAAGCATTTGAGGCGTGATGCAAGCATTTCTTTAAAAAATTTAAAATATTTTAAAGTCCTATCCTTTTATATGAAGCGAAATATTTGGTTAAATCAGTTATATACCTATTAAAGAACAAAGCATTATAGTACTTACCTAATTAGTTGAGAAAATAAGCGTTTAGGTACAGTCTCCAGCTCATCTCACAATTTCTCAAAATGATTTTAAACTTAAAATGTTGATGATTAAGTTCAAAATCAACTGAGAAAATAAAAATGTTATTTGGTACCTAAATTAATATGCTGGCCACCGTACTAAGAAATCGTCACAATTATAATTTCGTCATCTCCATTTTTATCTTAATTAGAAATGTCACCCGGTTTTTTTTACACTATACGAGGTGTTTGAAAGGTAGGCAATATCGGTAACACGAAAGGAGAGGCGGTGGAGCGTAGTAAAACTGCTCGAGAGATGTTAGTCATTAAGATGTTATGAGCTCGAGGTAACGAGATAACAACGAACAAAGAACTGCAAGAGGCGAAAACCAATATGACATAGCAGAAGATCTACGAACGATGGAAAGACGGCAAGATTATTTATGTTATAATAAATCTGTTGCGATCACCAATACAGAAAAAGTATTTGTGATGAATATAGCAGGAATTATCCGGACGATATCATCTGGTATCTAAATCTGATAAAATTCATTGCAGAAAGACACGAGAACTTTATAACCACCTTTACTCATTGTACTATGAGGATGAACCTACATTTAAGACATTTTAGGTACTATTTACGAATATATGTTATTAGACAAGAAATTCTGATTTGAGGATCTCACGAGAACTACGCATAGAAAACTGGATAAAAATAAGACCAGAGACGTTTCATAATTTTTTAGTTCTTTTCCATCCAAACACAACTTATTTCAAAATCTTTCGACCTTTGATTGATACTGAAGAACAAAGGGAACTAATAGACATTTCTGTGCCAAAAAATATAAACTACCGAATTATCCCATAAGATTTTTTTCATGCAACTTCTGCGTCTTTCATACTTTCGACTTTTATTTTCTTTTCTTCCATACCTTCTTTATATTTCCATATTTTATGTATGAACGGTTCTTTTAAGAATAAATTTATTATATTAAATTTATTATTGACAACAATATTCCGCTTAAAAATTTTCGACTTTCGATGGAATGATTTTTTTTATTCTGGACCATTGTCAAGCAAGCTTGCTGCAAGCTTTGCTGCAAGCTTTGTTTCTTGGCCTAGGATGTTATGTTATTTGCCAGTATAAAACAACGCCGCAGAATCGCCGCGAAGCCGCCTCGACTTTCGTGTTTTAAGAACGCGGATAAAACTAACCCATGTGCAACCACTACAAATAAGGAATTCTTAAATTTTTCCGTCAATTAAGTAAGGGGAAAATATAATGACAAACCCACATTTAGTGAAAAGTCTTTTATAAATAGTAAGACGAAGTCATGCATCAGTAAAACATTATTATACCTCCAAATTCATCTTGGTTGCTATTGACCATCTTATAACATTTTAACTGCAAGTTTTACAATTCTTATTAGTATTACAAAATAAAATTACATATCTTCTTCCATAAAAAATCAGAAGGCTACGTATTTATTCTTATGTGTGATGTAAAGTTTAATTTCTGATTCTTGTATTGTCAATTTATTTTAGTTTTAATACAGAAAATAGCAGCCAAGGACTTTGATATTTCTGAAATGAGTTAATACCAAAATACAATAATAAATTATTAAAATTTAAGAATAGCTTGAATAACAAAATATCTAGCTTTTGAAATCCCATCTCATCAAAAACTCACCTTACATAACAAATCATATATCCTAATACATAAATGTTTATAACACATACTATACTAGTAATACTAGAAGTCAGGGAATGCTTGTGCATTGACTTAACTACTTTTAAGTATGTTCGAAATAATTATGCGTGTCTGAAGTAAGGCGTTTTGAGCGCTACAGTTGGGTAATAATACTTAAGTGTAAGCGTTCGGAAATCCACTACTACTATCAAAACATCATCGCTTTCGTGTTTCTCTTTCATAATTAACATAAAGGCATTGAAACAATTTTCCGTGTAGGCATTTTAAACAATTAGAAAGACAAACCAAAATTATAATTAACAAAAAATAATAACGATAAAACATAACAAACATTAAATTAACAATAACTCGTAACACTTATGGTACCGACTGTGTACTTGCACCGAGGAGGGACACGTAGGTGTCAAACACTAATAATCGAGTTAGACAGCGAAGCTACGCCGACATAGCAGACGTAATTGATTTAGTAGTAAAATTGACTACTACACTGTTTGTGGACGACTTCGGACGCGCATAGATATTTCGACCCTACTTCAAATAACACATAAGCTTTAAGCGATTTGTGCGAATTAATTATAATTGTTACAATAATTATTCGTGACTTTGAGTTAGAATCATTAATGGTCACAAAATTAAGATGCGTTTGGCTCTATGCCAGGTCTGAATAGGTTTTATCTAGACTTTTCTATGTGTATACAAAAATATGGATGAAAATTAAATAAATACAGACACACACATTTATGAAGTCAAATTATAATTGAGATAGCAATCGGCCAAGGAAGATTTTTATCCGTACTTAATGAATTCAATCACTTCAAATCAAGGAATCAAAAGACATATAGCTGATGGTGACTGTACTAACCTTAGTACAGTCACCATCAGCTATATCGCAGAAAACAGACTGTTCATTATTATCAGAGTAACTAGAGAAATTTTACTTTATCTCAATGGGGTAAAATACATGTCAGAATAACAGCTGCCATGTGTAGTGTTCATTCTAAAACATCCTTTGTGTAGCTGAGATATGGTTTATCTAGTTGCTCAGATAATTATGAACAGTCTGATATCTCCGATATTATTTGATGGTGACTGTACTTTTCTTAATAACCGATGAACAAAACATTATGACAACAATATTACGAACATTTTTATTATTATTACAAGTATTCTGTATGGAATAAGAACAGAAGCATCGCCACAATCAGACTTTAAACACGGTTATTCTTAATGTACTTAAACTTTCAAGGGGTGATAGTACTAATGAAAGATATAACACCATTTAGATACTAACTAAATATTGACTCCCTATTTTAAATATTTAGTATCAGAATATTAGACTTGCATAAACAGAACAAATTTGTCCTATATTAAATTAACGAACACTTAACACACTTTATTCAACAGTAGACTCCAATCAATTTACATATTGTGCATTATAAAATGATCAAGTGCAGTATATAAATCGTGCTCTTAAAAATAAAATACAGATTAAACAATGTATTAATATAAAAATAATCAAATAAACATTTTTTTGTTTTATTCCAACACTAAACAACAATAATATATTAGTATTTATAGTAAATATTATAACATATAAATTCAATATACGAGAAAAGCTTACAAATCATGTTACGCTTACACTTGTATCATATAGATGGTACATTAGTATATGCACCGTGTAGTTGAATTCTTACGACAAACGGCAGGTACTTATAATACCTACGCTTTTATAACAGCGGCCGCGACCATACATGCAACGTAACATTATTGGCACAAATTAGTTGTTAGAAACCACTATTTATAGTCAATTTTAGAACTTCAATAAATAAGATAATTCCAGAAATACTTTAATTATTTCTCGTTATTGTCACTGACCAACTCAGTAACTTGACTATAGCCTTTTATGCTGCGTTTTTATATGAATAACAAATAATGTATATAGATTAACACACGAGTTGCAACTATGAAAATAAACACTATAATCTAAAAGGAATGTATACATTATATAAGGAGCATTCAATTGGAAGGTAGAATGTGGATCGTTTGAAGCGAAACTATTAATTTGATAAACTGTTTTTTTATTATTTTACGTTATGTTGAGAATCTCTCGTAATTCATAAATTAGAATTCGTTCGATTAATTTAAAGATACGGACATAAAATAGTTCGAAATTCGTAGGTGAACCTGTGGCCCACTTTTTGCAATAGGTAACATCCACCCTTCCTCCTAGCCTTTTCACAACTTTGTCAAGGTGGGTTTTTAATTTAACCAGATGTGGCTAAATATCAGTATATTACACAAAGAGGCCGCCATCAGACCTGCGCAAAACAATTTCTGGGCAGTACAGATATTAAAGGCAAATCGTCAGACCTTTATCTGGTTTCTGGCTACCACTAACAATTGTTACAACCGGGAGCTGTACGTGCTCGCCGACGCACGTAGGAGTCTCTAATGGTTAAGAATGGTTACCCACCCACGGACTGAAAACCGCAGGCGCAGCTTAACCTTTAAATAAAATAAAGACCAGCATAGTTATAACTAAACCACGAGTCCCTCTTTACATCCACATATTGCTATACTAAAAGTATTACTGAAAATATAATCCCAGAAAATAAAACGAGATTCATTTGAATAGGTACTTAATGATGATCATATTATTATAACATCCGATAACATATGTAAAAACGAGATTTATTTCGGTCACAACACTACTTATTATTCGTACAGATACATGATCAATCATCAGCTTGTGGTCTAACCAAATTCTATGTATATCAGTATAGACAAAGCCACTGCAATAAATATTAAATATTAGCTTTTGCCCGTTTCACTCGCGTCATATCGGGCTTTAGCTCTGCTTCGAGGTGGCGCCGTATAGTAGCAGAGTTATAATGAGTATACAAGATGACATTCATTAACCTTGGCATAAGAAGATGAACCATACACTATATTTACGCGACTTCCAGCAATGCAACTGTAAAATCCACATCCAATTTCGTGCAGCCGTTTTGCGTGATGTGATTACAAACACAGATCCGCAAGAGTCCGACAAGCAAAAGTTTCTTAGGTGTAGTGCTCCGACATAATTTTATTAGATATTTTCTATGCCAACATGCATGCCAGTCTGATCCCTCTCAATCTGAAAGAAGACCCATACCCAGTAGTGGGATAATCAGACAGCAGTGCACATCTGCATTGAAACGACAATGAAATTTCTGGACTAATTTTCAACAGGCTTAGATATTAATTTCAGAAGGACCACCTGTTAATAGGTGTTTCGACCCTGCTGAGGAGACTCTACTCTGACGGCGGCCATCGATACAGATCGATGGCCGCCATCAGAGTGATAAGGAAATACTTATTCGTCAGTAACCCTATAGCTTTAGTGTGATTTAGAGATTGACAGTACATCCAATGTGATTAATTGTGATTAACATTTAACCACGCATACTGGTTAGGCACTTATCTTTCAATCACGTTAATGAGATTTACAATACTTTTTATTGTTCAAATGTTAAAAGAATACAGGCATGGCAATCTGCAAAATAACTTGAAGCTGTTCCATATGGTTCAGTGTAAATAAACTTATGCCAACGGTTTTCATTTAAATTAAGGTTTCCTTACTAATAAGCAGCAGGAACTCAGCTGAGCTGGCACCTTCGCTAGTTCAGTAAAGCAGATGGACCTTCTGGCGAAATCGATTTTTTCACAAAACACCTGAAAATTTAATACAATGTGCATTATTTTACTTGTACCTATTTAAGTTTTCTAATTAATATTTATCAAGTAAATATTCGTTTTAGTCACTGCTATTTGTTTTGGAAGAGGTTCATATTTAACCTGTCAAGCGGCAGATTGTAGACACAATGCAAAATCTATTGTTATGTGCTCAAAAGAGGAACTGTACCGCTTGTCAGGTTAAGGCTGATTGTTCAACCTCATCTATTATGTATAGCTTATATCTTTATTATATAGCTGCTATAATGACGATTTTAAACTATAGTCAATATTGTATAGGTGACGTCACAAGTAGTACTGCTATGAACTTAGGATGTGTTCTAAACCTAAATATTGCGAAAAAGAAATTGCATCTGGAATTTGGCGGCAAGGCGAACGCCTTCATCTTGAGAATAATTATATTGCTTCTCTTTACATAAGGAATATCCTATGTGATCAGTATGGAAGAATTGATTCATATTTTTTTTATTTACGCAAATTATTCGACGACTATACATTATTGCAAAAATAATAAGTAATAAAGGGGAATGCCCACAATCGATATTGTGCTAGGCCCAGAATGGGTCAGAGAGTAGCCTTTGGACAGCAAAAATTGGTATATAAGTAATTCAGCAACTGAAATGTTTTAAATGTACGAAAAATAAAAGGCCGCCATTGTTTTAAAAATAGTAGAAATGATTACCGCCTACCATTGTCATGTTAATGGGTTATGTTAACTGTAAGGCAGATCAAGCATTTTTTTATGGTTATATGTAAACTTAACGATTATCTCAATAAACTACTTACTTGTTTGTATTTATTGAGGTCTTTATCGGCACAGGATAATTTATTTGAGTGACAAAGGACGATGGTCGATGACATTTGATTTGATCTGATTGGATTTGAATAATGTCAAGTGTCAAAAAACTGACTGTTGTCATTGTGAAAAAATATAAAGAAACTAAATCGATTCATTGACTATTTTATTCGATGGAGCCAGAACCATAAAAATAGAATAGAATAGACTATTTTATTCATATATTTTTTATCTACATTGTTCGTGTAAAGAAATAAATAAAGACTTTTCTCTTCCGACTCGAATACCTACCTAATAAGTAATAATAGTATATACCTAGTGCATGTTTTTAATTACATATTTAATTAAATATACATTAATTATTAATTGTTATAGAATATTATAGATTAAAGATATTATATAAAACTATATTATGTTAGATTATTAATAAGCATTAAACGCTCATTAATATTTTATTTTTGCATGCCGATCGGTAAAATATGGCTGAACTTTATTCATTTGTAACTTCATATTGTACCCATATTTGCAAAATATTTTTTTCTTTTCTTTTCTATAATATGTAATCTAAATGCTAGAAACATTGTGCAACGATAAAATAATCAAGTTTTCATAATGGTATTTGAATATAAATACTTGTTAAACGAAATATAATTTATAGTGGTGCTCGTTTAACCGTATGTAAAATTCATATTTTTATATAACAAAATTAACGTGCAACATGATTTCCTTCTGATGACAATTTGTTTTCGTATATTGTGTATAGTTTAATAGAATAAGTTATGCATATTCAATAATGTCGTATAAACTTGCAATAAGTAAAATAAAAATGGAAGAAAATTTCCTTCTGGAATAATGTCCAGGGTGGGCAAAGAATGGGCATTGCCCTTTAAATTTTGCTTGTTTTTCAGTTTAAGGCTAAAGCGTCGGGGTTGGGCGCAAAATTCAATTTTTTTCTTGGTTTTTCGCATTTTTTTCTGCTATAACACATTTTTGGTACATGGCTGTAGAAATTGCGACATCAACAATAACTAATCACAATTGAGTATTAAAACTTTTGCTTAAAAATTGCTATCGTAGGAGATTTAGGTGTAAATTTTAATTTTTCGCCGAATCCACTATTTTAAACCAAAATCTTTGACGTCGCAATTTCTACTCCATGTACCTAGAATGTGATCCAGCAGAAAATTTTGCCAAAAACCGAGAAAAAATTGAATTTCACGCCCAACCCAAACCCAATTGACATTTTGAATAGCCGAGAATTCCCACATCACACTCCCAATCGGATCGGATTGGGAGAGCGATGTGGTAGGTATCTTTACTTTGATTTTTTCTTCATTAAATAACTAGAAACATACCTTAAAAGCTTCAGGTATTTCCTCAATAGCCCTGTGTATAAGAGTGCCGTTAACATAGAGACAATTTGCCGCTTCGTCTTCAGGAACCGTCAGAGTCTGGTAGGTAAAGGTTGCTTCACGCTCAATTCTTTTAAGCAACTCTTTAGCCTCTTTACTGGCACTAACACATAAGATATCTGGCCCTGCTACAGTGATGTACTTTTTCAACTCCATTGCCCCTTTTGCAACCTGAAACAAAATCCTTCCCAGTAACAACAGAAGCAAATTTACTTTTTTATTTACCTTTTATAGAAGAAATGTTTATACCTAGATACCCTCAACGACTAGAAAAAGGATTATTAACAATGTACTCCAATGATGGCCGTGTCAAATAATCTGGCAGCAACAACATGTTACAGAATGAGAGGAAGACATCAAAATGTATTTATTCAGTAAATATTGGAATAATACTTTTTCCACAAACAGTTCAGACTTAAGGTAATAGGTTAGTACCTACCCATCTTTTTGCATTCAATTACGATTTACCTATCCAACTGTGATGAAACTTTGGCACATTGCACGAGCACGTCTTCAATCAGCAAAGAATGCATAACATTATAGTATCATAAAAATGACACACAGGATAAAAAGTATTAAGTACCACTTAGTGCGTTTATCGTTGTATTAGATATTTGAGATGCTGACATTAAAATCTATAAGAATAAAAAATCCGTATTTTTCTCTTTATCAAAAAGGTCAAAACATATTATTATGTCATTCTCTTGTAAATTACAAGTTAATTGTTGGTTTGCAATGTACCTATATGTCACCGTAAAATTGTAAACATTGTTAGATCATAATTTATCTTGCGAGATTGTAAACTGTCGATAGATTGTGACGCATAATTTTTCGGAAGATTATAATCTATTTGAAATATGGCGACGCGAGGTGCGTTCCGTCGCAGGTCATTTCACAATTCGCCGGTTTGTCTTCGATAACTTATAATCTACCGAAAAGTAATGCGCTAAATTGTAAGCAGTAAGCACGGACCAGAAAAAAAAGAAGGACTCCGCGCCACGCGTATCGAAAGTGAAGCACCGCACCGATCTATGTGTGCGTGATGCGAGGGATACCAGGGGAATGAGAATTTCCACATTTTTTTTAAATATATTGACAGTTTATTTATTTATTTAAATAAAGCGATATGAAGTCCACTTACATTATTTAATTGAAATTACTAACATTTAAGTAGGTACTTAATTAAAACTTAAAGTATCTATTTATTTTCCAATGTTCATCATCTCTGCAGTTTCTTATTGCTTTAATCCAATCATTATTCCATGGTTCATTCGCTGTAGGAAATCTATAAACATAATAACATTGAATTCTTGCAAAAAAATAATAATACAAAGAACACATTAAAATGGATTACCCAATCTCTCGGGAAAATTACCCATTTATTTTAATGATTTTAAAATGTACAAAAACACAATAAATCAACAATGTTATTCCTTGACTCTTTTTCTGGGATGTAGAATTATTTTTACACCATTTCACAACACAAGAAGGCATTATTTTATTTTATTACTTGACGTAAACAGTACCTACAATGACGCCGTACTGCCGCGTAATGGCGGCCGTTCGGCACCCTATGATGTAAATGTGTGCGTGAGGCATGTATGTACAAACGGTCCGGCATACTTATAGTGCTTCACTTTGGATATGCGTGGCGCGGAGTCCTTCTTTTTTTTCTCGTCCGTGGCAGTAAGTTGAGTTCACAATCTACGACGCTTTACAATCTCGCGGGATAAATTATAATCTATCGGTATTTACAATTTTACGGTGACATACACATAGTATAATCGCAGTAAAAAAACTTAATACCTTAATATTACGTGAATACTCATATTTACTGAATTAGCAACATAACAATTATGCACTGTGTCAATTTCGTCATTCGTCATGTTTCTACAATTATTAATTTAATCTTGCACATAGTATATAGTAACAGATGTCACTCGAAAAGCTGCCACGCTGAAATGGAACTGGGCTGGACACATCTGTCGCACATCAGACGATAACTGGGCCAAACTGACCACTCAATGGGTCCCACTTAATGGCAGACGACAACGCGGCAGGCCCAGGCAGACATGGCGGGATGAGCTGGACTCTTATCAAAAAGACTGGTCCTACAGGACCTGGACCTGGTCCTGGACTACAGCAACGGACACAGAGATCTGGAAGAAGAGTGGGGAGGCCTTTGCCCTACAGTGGGACACTACAGGCTCAAAATAATAATAATAATAAAATAATATAGGTTTGCCTATAATATTTGAAGAGTTCCCTCGATTTCTCCAGGATCCAATCATCAGATCCTAATTTGCTGACAATGGGACCTCCTCGAGAGTATATTTTTTTCAAAAAAAAAATAATTTTCATAATCGGTCCGCAATTGACGGAGAAATCGGTGAACATACATAGAAAAAAAAATATACAGACGAACATAGTAACCTCCTCCTTTTCGAAATTCCTAAAGTCGGTTAATAATAACATAGTTGACTTATGTCCATTTTCCAACATCCCCTAAATTTTAAGGATCGCCTAAGCCAAATTAGGTGTATCTTAACGATAATTTAGTTTTCACCAAGCTTTAAGGAACACCTAAACGCTTCAGTGTCCCCCTAACTTTATGTGCCCGAGTTTCGTTGTCTACCAAGCCCCTAACAAAGTAAGGATTAGTCAAAACAAGGAAAGAGTATTAAATTATTTTATTGAGGATATTGATGCCTTAGCAACAATAGTGCTAATAAGTAATGCAAGATTATTTTACTTGTCTTTCCCTTCAGGCGTTTAAATTTTACTTCGTTTTGTTTTTTTTTGGCCATTGCGTGGGTTATAATTATATTTGAAAAACACGTTTTTGATAAAAAGATTCCTATTAGATATTTTTCATAAAAGATTTTCTATGATCAAGTACTTAATTTTTAATTTCAATATCAATGTAATATAAATGTTATAATAAAAAAGGAATTCTGACAAAAATAAAAATACAGATATGCCAGTGCGACTAGTTTATTCGTGCCAATATGGTGGCTGATTGCAGAGCTTTTATGAAGTTGGATGATAAATTAGGCACACTGTTTTGGCTATGGCATGCACTTATTCAGCCAGATCATTATTTAAAAAATCAGCAAATCTAATTGTCGAACGAGAAATTTAAGTAGACTTGTGATTTTGTTTAAAACTTAATAGTAACATTTAGTAAAAGTCGTGAAATATCGGGAAAAATCACAAACCAAGGAAATAATGGATAATGAAAATCCATTAGATTTTATCTGTGGGTGGTCGTTTACCAATTCCAATTTAATGGAACGCCTTCAATACAATTTTACTAACCCATGGTTGGAACCTTTAAGCCATTTCCCCATGACTTCGTTTATGATGGTCATGAATGAACTTTTATTGGAAAATTAATATCATTAAGGTTGAAAGAAATTAATAATTTCGTTTTTCTGAGCTGGGCTTCGAACCCATGTCAATTTCTACGGCAACCACTTTTGTGTGTATATGATTAGCCAGACTACTTTCTTTTTGTATACAAAGTTATCTTAATAAGATAAGTTTGGATACAAAAAAATTAGTAGAGAGAGTAGTAGAGACAACATTTTCATATTCTTGTGTCGACCACAGACTAATAGGAGTGAATAGTGGGGACTTGTGCTATTGTCGAAAAAATTATCTATTGTCTATGGTTTTCTTGTCAATTCGTATTCCCGCCAATTTTCAAATGTAATATTCTAATGATTCGAAAATACATATATGTATATGTAATTATGTACATATTCACACAATATCTCTTGATATTCATTTTCATATATTCTAAACTCAACTACAAAGCCCTAATAAAGCAAGATGAAACGTAGATTGATAATATCACAGTATCATAATGTTATTCACATACTTAGAAACACCTCACGTGGAGCACCTTTATTTTGCAGTCTTTACTGTTTACTTGACACATTATTTTTTATGAATACAAATTATCTTTACCATAATTGAAATAATCCGGTCCTCGTCACCACTTGTAGGGTCCTTATTTGTTTTATTACAATTATTTCACTTCCTCACCAATACACCTTTCATATGTCCCCCTAGTCTCTCACGACATATTATATTTACCAAGCAATGATCACACTGCCTTAAGCGAACTGACAGCTGTCAAGCTATTTGCTACTGTTTATGTATGTGAGATGGTGATAATATAACTAATATATAGATATAGAAATGCAAATTATACAGGAGACATAAAATTATGTCTACCTTATATGCAAATTTAAAACCAACTGAAAAGTTGACAAACAAGGCTGATGTCTAGCGCACATGTGTTATGAATCATTATTTCCAAGGTACAGTAATGATTCTTTAGTCAAAGATGAAATTCTAATTCTAATTCTCAATATATCTTTATTTTACTGAGAGTGGACTCAGCTTGTGCTACCTCTGTGGTGAGACGGCACAACATCACTGAACTTCTGAGCACAATAGCTAAACTAATTAACTCTGACTAGTCTTGAATAAATTTTTACCTTTATTGGAGTACAAGGGAATTCTGGAAATGCTTCTGCAACTGCACTTGCTCCTGCCTCATTTGTACTTTCAGAGATACCAACAAAGAACTCTCGACCTGAAATGAATACAATAGATATCATTCATATAAATAAAATACTCTACACTTTTTTTTTTCTTAAAAAAAAGCTTACTAAGCAATGTGGGTCACACATTACTAGTATTCTTGTTAACCCCTCGTGCTAAGCTAAATGCTTGTGTTACGAGTGGGTTCACGGGCTTCACGTCGGTAGTGCAATGGGTGGAGTTCGAACCGGCAACCATATGATTGCAAGTTCGACGCCCTATCCATTAGGCTACCCAGCTTCTCAATTTGCATGGATTCACCTAAATAATAAGAGAATGCGGGTTAGATTAGGTAGGCAGGTTCAACAATGACAACTCTCTGCCAAAGCCACAGCAAAAAGTGATGAGGCAAAGCATCAGTGCGGTTTTAGCCAGCAGGTCGGACACTATGGGTGGGCACGCCACGTCCTGAACAACAACAACGTGTGAGGATTTCCACCCATTAAAAAAGGTAGGTTTAATATCATACTGGGCCTTCGTTATTTTATAAAAGCTGAAAGTTTGTCAGCACATGCTCCCAACACAGATAAGAACGATGGACCATTATGCAGTTTGGGTTATCATGGCTTTGGCAGGTAAAAGGTGTGTAAAATAGTGATCTAAATTCATCAACCATCATCCGATTCACAGGCTCTTAGTCTAATGTATTACCTGTGAACAACACATCTGAACAGGAAATGTTTGCTTCTGGATCCACTTGATCAATAACTGTCTGGCCTAGATCTTTATGCAATATTTCTTTTAAAATTTTAGTCTGAAACAAAGCAGACACATTCGGTATTACTTTTTGTAACTGGGTAGCTTTTGGTGATTTTATTAATACAGCTGACCCGCGGATCTTCGTCTGCGAAAGAGGGTAAGAGAAAGTACCAATACTTTTTTATTATCCATGAACCGAACATAACTTGCCCTTAACAATGGTCTGCATCACCCTAAGGTTGTCTGGCAGAAAATGCCGAATGGCATTATTACTTTGTACCAATGGTGCATAGAGTATTTATAAATAAATTTACAAAAAAATTACAATTTGTTTCTCCCGTTGAACCAGATTTCCTGTAAAGAAACCTGATCATGGATTTACCTACAGTAAAAAAAAAGAAAAAAAACTGCAATAATTATGTTAAGCTGACACTGATTCTCGA
The DNA here is from genome assembly GCA_958496365.1 of Subacronicta megacephala. Lineage (NCBI taxonomy): Eukaryota > Metazoa > Arthropoda > Insecta > Lepidoptera > Noctuidae > Subacronicta > Subacronicta megacephala. Next base: position 7,257,735 of record OY292513.1, on the reverse strand, counting down.
TACATTTTGAATGGATTGTGATGCTCCTTCTTTTATCAATAAGATTTTCAGCAGTTTGGCATGCAAGGTAAAGGATAAACAGAGAAATGGCAAATTTTGGAGTTTGCAGTTCTCATTTTGCAGTTCAGTTTGCGCTGACCCTAATTAAGTGAATTTATTAAACATGATGTGCTTACCTGTAAGGGATTGTTACACTAGACTAGATTGATTGAATGTTATTCCATAATTGTTTTAGTGTACTCAATTGTTGGTGAGCCAAATAAATAAATAATAATAATATGTTGATAATACAAATACTAAGGACTAGTTTTAGTTTGTCCAAAAAGTAATTGGTGTGTAAACATTAGCTATGTATAGCTATAATTCTAGGTGCCTACTCACCTATATTGATATGCCATTAACAAATCCAACACAATGATCAATCAAATGCTTTCGAAATAATGCAAACCAAAGTATACTAAAATGTGGAAGAAATAAGTACAAGTTAGGGTCATAGTTCTAGGGAAGGATACTTACATTATGGGCTTCAAGAGTGGAGCTATGCCTAGGCAACAGAGCGATACCATGGCATACAATAGCCATGTCTTCTATTCGAACCTTGTCATGCAAAGAACCTTGCAAATCAACTTCGATCACTTCTACACTCAACTCTCTCAAGAGCCTCGTGTAACAATCGTGTTGCCGACGGACATCATCAAATTCAATGTCGTCCCCGTGTCGTGATCCTGGAGACACTTTACCTACCAGAGCGTGAGTGTATTCGTGCATTTTGAAATCCATTTTCCAAACAAACACCTAAACGTATATTTGAAATCTTGGGTCAGAGAGTAGCCTTAGGGGCATCAAAAATAATAAGATGATTGATTATGCAGAACTGCAAATTGGACTATGAAAGGAACCTGGAGAAACCACAGGTCCACAAACTAATTTATGGGCCACGAACTATAATCATAATAAACTGCTCTTTCATAGATAAAAATGAGTACAGTTTGTTCGAAATAAGTAAGCCGATCGGAAGTTAGCCGTTCCAAACGACCACGGTGATAAAATCATTTGGTTTAAATCGATATTAATAAACAAAATAATTATAAATGTGAAACTTATACGACTCTAATTATCTATCAAAGAGTAGAATATTATCTATGCACCGACTCTTTCTAATAAAATTTACCACTTTTAAACCACTTGCAGACAACTTCCGATTGGCTTACTTATTTCGAACAAACTGTACTAAGTTATTAACTAGTGGTGTACGGTATCGATTACTAATAATCGATGTATCGATTATTAAAATAATTGTTATCAATTGATTATTATTTAGATAATCGATAATTATCGATTATTGCTATAATAACACTTTAAGTTGTGGTAACCCTATTTGCTAAGGGAATCCCTGTCATCAGTAGGGTTTCTACCTGGTAAATTCCCAGGTAAATTGAATTTTGGGTAACAAGCGGGTAAATACCCTGAAGGTACCTTATGCTAATTGGAAATTGATTTCAGTTTGATGTTTAATTTTAAATATAGGTCTTCATTTTTAAACAAGTGATTAAGTTTGATGATTCATTTAAATATTGTTAATTTCTTTAATAATTAACTGATCAAGTTCTAATTGATGTTTATTTTAAATATTGTTTTTTTTTTATAAATCAATCATTGAGGTCTATTTGATGTTTAATTTCTGCATGTATAACATACCATCACGCCTGTATTCCCCGAAGGGTAAGGCAGAGGTGTACTTAATGTACACCCACAGTTCGCCGGTATGTTTGGGTCCCATGTAATAGGGGGCGAGCCTATTGCCATTCACCGGGCACAAATCCAGACTCCGAGCTGCTACTGAGAATTTCATAGAAAAACTCAATAACACTTTGCTCGACCTGGGGATCGAACCCAAGACCTCTAGCGTAGCAGTCGCTATTGGGACCACTAGACCAACGAGGCAGTCTGCATGTATATTTTTTTATAAATAAGTGATAATGTTCTGTTTGATCTTTAATTTAATATTGTTTGTTTTTAATATTTAAGTGATTAAGTTGTTTTTTTTTTCAATCTTTTTTTAAGACAATTTGAAGAAATATTTGATTTCAGACTCGAATTCGAACGAAAACCGATTAATAATCGATATTTTTTTTTAGCTCACTGCTACGACGGGCTGGGGGGGGGGGTGCGTTTCTTTATTATCATGAAAAATCATTTTTTTATAGTCTATTTTTTTAAAGATATAAAAATAAATTTTTGAATAATCGTTTTTTTACCGTAAACTCACATCCCTAGTATGTGACTATGGTAGCGATGGGCGAATGGAAAATCGAATTTCAATTCATTAACTCCGTATAACTCGGCCCGTCTACGAAAACGAGATGATTCGTTGTATGTTTTAAACCTACGTATCTCTATCTCACTCTCTGTGGTCTGACCTTATTTATTCGTAGGTCTGACCCATAGAGGAATGTAATATATCGGGTATAGAGAGGCCTTTCCAAGATTTTTTTGAAAACCTCTAATGTCAATTGATCGGACAAATAGCGCCACCTATTATCGCCATCCGCAAACTTAGTATGTGTATAGCTATAGCTAGCTATAGGTAGGTACTATCAATGCAATAGTGCAATTTATTACTCTGGCTTCCTTACTAATTTACTTGTTTTCAATTTGAAAAAGTTTTGCTTAATTTTTCTTTTTCTCATTATTATTACCAAAATCTGAGAAAACTTTATCAAATTAAAAACAAGCAAATTAGTAAGGAAGCATCAATCTCAAAAGGTACAGTGTAACGGATACTAATGAAAAAACTTTCACAAAATTATTTATTTATTTGTTTTGTATTTATTTTTATAAGCTTGCGCTGCTGCTTTCGTTTCATCCTCACCATGAAATGTGATTTTACCAGACAAAATCCGGTTTATTGAACGGCACCAACTATATAAAAGCACATTAATAATTGTGTTTTCAAAATATTTCATTAATAATTCTTTATGAATTTCACAATTTTATTGAAAGGAAAATCAACAAATATGGAAGTGAACATTTTAATTTTAGGTTTTAAGTTTTTTTTCGGTGTATCCTTTTTAAGTATGTCTGTCACTAAATTCTGAATTTGGACAAAACATTTTTCTATATCTTTTGAGGGATACATTAAAGATTTTTTATCTTTTTTAAATTCTTTGGCCCTAATATATTCATTTGCCTTGCTTTCAGGGTCACCATATATATCTTTTTTACAAATTTTGCAGCTTTTAGACACATTTTTAATACATTTTCCCAGAACCCACCCACACACATAATTGCCCTGACCAGCATCATTCACATGGGTATTTAAGTTGATGAAAGGCACTACAATTTCATCTTCTATATTTTCAGAAAATTGTGGTGCCTCATCATCAATTGGACTGGGAATATCAGAAGTTGATTCAACATTTTCTCTTATAAAAAAATCTAGATTTTGCAAGCAGCTATCGTCATCTTTTTCGCAATTTGCATGCAGAGAATGGGGCGAGTTAAAATTATTAATTAACAGGGACTTAAAGGCCCCTTCAAATGCAACCGTGTCTGGTGACGTATTTCTCGCCCCATAACTTCTGATATTCCCAAAGAAATTTTCTAGTGGGTCCTGGTTGAAATTACGTGTTAGCATAGCATCAAATGAATATGTTTGGGATAGCAATATCCATAATTGTTGCATTCCTTCAATTGTGCGTATAAAGTTCTTTATAGATGGTATAGCTTTCGTTTCAATGACACGGATTTTGTTATTTTTGTCCTTAATTTTTTTAATAAATGAAACAGTTTTTAGTATTTTGATGGCATTCTTCCACAAATCATGGTGTGGACTATTCCGTCGCACACATCCTTTATACATTTTGCCATCAGGCACATGAAATGTGATACAATTTAATGAGTCAAAAAGATTGTCCATGAGTTTTGTAATTTTGACCAAATTTTGACATTCTCGCGGAATGTCTCCTCTTCCCACCAGATGTCCTGCAGTCGCAGCTACACTGTGACTGAAAATTTGGGCTGCTGTTTTTACTTTCATTTTTCTTATTTTTTCAATATATATGTGCTCGTCTGTGAGTCTCAGCAGGCATTTCAACTCTCCATATGATTTATCACCTTCGTAGGTTTGTATAAAGTATTCCCATTTAACGGTTTTTTCACACTTCTCTTCAAAATCATAGTATTTTAAATCTTTTGTTAGTAAATTGTTTCTGACTCCCTTTAATAAATGGGGAACATCAAAAAGAGGGATAATTTTAGTTTTTCCTATTTCAATTGTTTCGTACTTCCATTCCTTTCCTTCTCTTAAATATTTCTTTCTGGTATCTTCTACCAACTCATTAATAACACTCACATTGACTGTGCTCTGATCACAAACAGTACATATGACTTTCAAGCCCGTACTATGTACATATTTAATGATTTTTTGTAACATTCCTTTTAATTGTGCCTTATTTAAGGAGTTGGTGAAATAATACGCAACAGGTTGCTTAAATTTCTTTCTTAGTCCTTTCACCATGAAGACCAATACATGATCTGCAATTTTCTTCCCATCGAATGTGAACCCCCTAAGCTCGTCTTTTGCAGCATTATAGTGGATTTGGGGGGAAATAGACATTTCATCAAAAATTAGGCTGCATAATCGATCTTCAGGACATAACTCCTTGACAGTATTTTTAATTTTTATAAAGATACTTTTGTTTAGCCCTGGCTTCACTTCTATTTTGGTCAAAAGTCTTTTTAATGACTTTGGGGATGGCAAAGTAAAATATTTTGCCAAAAGAGGGTAACTTCTTGGACTCTTCTTATATAACGAAAGTGAGAGCACTTTTTCTTCTAGAGAAAATCTGCGACCAGAAGGCTTCTTGCTTGTCTGGGTGTACTGCATCTTTGTGAAAATTTTTGCTGCAGTTGTCATATTGTTTGTCAGTTTTTTAAATAAAAGAGTTTTAGACATTTTTTCAGCACTGGCTATTTTAGCTTGAAGTGTTTTGTTTTTCTTTTGTGATCTGATCAAGCTTGACTGCAACATTTTAATTTTTGTTCGTGTTGTTTTTAATTGGTTCAACCACAACGACGACACCTCCACTTGCTGATTCTGACCTGTAAAAAAATATATTTAATAAGCAAACACAATAATCTATACAATAATAAATGATATGAATATGAATAATGTAAATTAATTTTGACTGCCTCGTTAGTCTAGTGGTCCCAATCGCGACTGCTACGCTAGAGGTCTTGGGTTCGATCCCCAGGTCGAGCAAAGTCTAATCGGTTTTTCTATGAAATTCTCAGTAGCAGCTCGGAGTCTGAATTTGTGCCCGGTGAATGGCAATAGGCTCGCTCCCTATTACATGGGACCTTAAACATACCGGCGAACTGTGGGTGTACATTAAGTACATCTCTGTCTTACCCTTCGGGGTATACAGGCGTCATGGTATGTTATAATGTAAATTAGTTTTTAGCTTTTACGAAATTATGTGCAATTACTGTTGTTACATTGAATTTTTAGTTGCTGAAATGGTGGATGGCCTGTGTTTCCCTTAAAAGTGCACACACTCTTATAATCCCCTAAGAATAAAAAAAAACTTACTTTTCATTTTATTTATTTTCTTTTTCTGCAGTCGACAGTAATTGTGTTCTCTAGTTATAATTCTAGCACAGTTATCTGTAATGTGAGAGAAATATTTATAAAAAATATTGACTAAATCTATATCTTATACATCTAAACAACTATATTATAAACCTAAGGAAGTAATTATTTTCACACCGCGACTGTACCACACACTATAACAAAGACATGAATGCAATAAATAATTGGAATATATAGTACCTGTCAGTGTCAGTTTTAATGGAGCACAGCAGTTTTCGTCGCGTACAGGTTCAGGTGGAAGCAAAACTTTCTCTGAAGAACTAACTTCATCAGACTTGACTGAAGCAGGTAGTAGGCAATAATCATGTCCTGAAGCTGTAATTTCAGCATCTGTTATGTGAAATAAATATTAATGAACTAAACTGCTTTGTTAGTCTAGTCCTAAGCGCGACTGCTACGCTAGAGTTTCCCAGGTCAAGCAGAGTGTTATGAGTTTACTATGAAATTCTCAGTCTGCTACTGAGAATTGGACTTGGAGTTTGTATGTGCCTTAACAACTGGCAAACTATGGGTGTACATCACTACACCTCTGCGTAACCCTTCAGGTTATAAGAGCATGATGATATGTTCTAATACTAATATTCTGGTGTATTGTTATAAGATTTAATTTAAATTTAATGTTGCTGTTATATTATATGGTTTTATACGCAAATTCTGCAACATGACCCTATTACTAAGCCTTTGATGTCTGTCCGTCTGTCAGAGCTATTTCTTTAAAACCCTAATAGCTAGCTGGTTGAAATTTTGACAAAAGACATGTAGCTTTTGCCACTATCATGACAAATTATAATTAGGATAGTAAATAGTCATAACCCAGAAATATGGGGGGTATTAAACCTTTAGCTTGTGAGTCGACCTTTTAATTGGCATATTCTTTTTTAATCTTACTTATGTACCACCAAATAAGGAATGAATAATAATTGATATAAGTACCTGTCAATGTTGGTTTTAATGTAGTAACATTGCTTTCTGCAATCGCAGGTTCAGGAGCAAGTAACACTACCTCTGAAGTACCAACTTCAGCAGACTTGCCTGAAAATAAGAGATTTAATATGATTTATTTAAAAAAACAAGTAATAAATTATAATCTTTACTTTACAGAAACAATAGCTAGACACACATACAAAAAGAATATAAATGAAAATAAACTGAATTTAAAAAAAAAACTCATAATATAACTAAAAATAAAACCCATACTAGCACTGTACACTTGGCAAACCACATATCAAGCTATACTTTTTCTACACTATTCTTTTTTTTTTACACTAGTGGTCAGCTATACTAGATGTATAGCTTGATATGTAGCCATGTGTACTAAATCATCAGGTATAGGAGATAGGGACAGTGCTTGCTATTGTATTAAAATTAATCATACTTGTTAAAAAATATGGTCAAAATTATTTTCCGCTATTTTGGCCATATTTTTGATCAATTACTAAAAAGCAAACTTCAACTAAAGCTCAGTAATAAATATAATAATAAGAATCTTACCAGGAAGATAAAGTGATGGCACAGCTACAAAATTCAACCGGTTATTACGGTTCCTATCCATATCTGTAAAATGGATATCACAAATAACCTTCTTCCTATAAAGTTCATAATCAGCTTGACTAGCTAACTTCCCACCAGCTATATGAACCCAAGCCTTGAAACGGTCAGGATTCTTTTCTGGATGTGGAAATTGATGTAAGGAGTTCTCTGAAACAAGAAGATAGATTACTTTTCATTTTTATCTAGACAAGTTGAAAGATTTAAAACCAGTTTTAAAATAATGATGTGTAACAATATCAACATCCTACTAATATTATTCCAAAAGTGGCCAAGTGCAAGTCAGACTTGTTTAATTATTTTTTTTATTATTTTTTGTAATAACAGCAATAAAATGAGAAGAGAAGAAGCCCCTTTGCTCTGAAGTGGGCACATGACAGACTAGTCAGGTAAAAACGATGGAAATTATGCACTATTAGGCTTCGGCTGGTCTATGTAATTTTCTTTGTTTCATCAGTAAATTTGTAAACCCGCATATGCTTTACACACTCTGTCGCGAATAATTTACACCAATGCCCTTCTCACTGCTTATTACGGAATAGTGGAATCTCGGTTAAGATACGGTAAATGTATGTAATATTTTGGGGCAACGCAACCGAAAAAGAAACAGCATTTGAAGCTCAAAAAGGTGCATAAGGTCAATGTTTCAACTTCAAATCACAGACAGTTGCCAGCCGTATTTTAGAAAATATAGAATTTTAAAATAGAAAATATAGAATACATTTTCGAGACAGCTATGTTTGTGAGGTCGAATCTGGGACGTTTTAAACGAGTAGCCGACGTAGTTCCACGTAATAGACGCGACAAGAGTGAAGTATGCATAGTCTGTTAATACTGCACATGCGGAAAAGTGTCTGCTGTAAGGCGCCGATGTAAGGTGCCTAAGAGTCAAGTGTGAACTTTGAACAATGACTTCAATTAAATAGAAAAATAAACACGGATAACTGCAGTGGTCCACCCATAATGTAAATCTGTTCCTATTTAGAATAAGTATGTAAGTACTGTAGAGAATGATTGTAGAGATTTATTCATGATTATACTTACTGTTTGAACATCCCAAAGCACACCGTTTAGGCATGTTGTACAAAAAAATCACACAACACAAAGCGTCTATATCGCAAAGGAACAGCACGGTTCGCGTGGTGGCGGAACTAAAAGCTCAACGCACACAATAACTTCACTACGGAGGAGGGCACTCAACTCAACGCAGATCAGCAGAAATTACTCGAAGAAAAGCACAAAATGGAACAAAAACTACAAACAAGCGCAAGCGCAGGGAGCAGTCGCCATATTTGTGTTTTGTGACCACTGACATTGACAATCAATCAAATACGGTGTTGCCATATATTATGACATAAAGTATTGACTTTATGTCTAATATATGGCAACACCGTCGATATTGTTTAGGATTGCGATAGCAGATGTCGCTTTTTTAAAAAAATGCCCCTGTTTTGTCACTGTAAGGAATTGTCCTACCCCTGGTCTGACCTCTTTTTTTAGTGAGTACCATGGTATTGTCATCTCCTTGTTAAAATCTCCATATACATTTTAAAAAAGAGTCACCACACAAACCCAATCGTAAGTTAAACACTGTTAAATAATCGGCCAATAAATAAAAAGCATAACTAAGACTACTGAAATAAACAAAACATTATTGTATGAATCAGTCTGCCTACTGCTCGGCGGATAAGGGCATTTTTAAATTTTCTTACCAATGCCATAACAAAATGTCCACTGAGTTTTCGTCGCCTTATGTAATAATTATTAGTGAAATTATCATGTTTAAAATGGCAACCGATATCAAATTTCAAAAACCCCCAACAACAAGAATGGCGAATCAGTAAACAATTTATCCTATTCTTTAAGTAAGGATTTGGTAATGTGGCAACATTGACTCCATCTTTGCGGTTGTTTACAAAGGTTACCCTATTTAGAAAGAGAGGGTCTGACCATAGTAAGCGAGACAGCATTTTCGAAGTGTGGTTTCCATCTTTATCGATACCTACCTTCATGTTAATTGTTTTAAGCAAGGCATGCCCTAAAACAGTTCAGCAGTTTTAATATTCTCAAATAATCCATTTTACAATAAAATGTAAAAGTTAATTGATTTCTCCAGTCAAAACTTTGAGTTTAGCGAATATTTTAAAAGGTTTGAATACATCAACAAAATATTTTTTACAAGGTAGTTTACAAGTACATAATACATACACGCCGTTTTCTCACAGGGGTAGTCAGAAACTATAGACCGCCACTTGCTACGATTTGCATATTATTATCTCTTTCGCTTCTTCCACATTCATACCTAAGTACAGAAGGGGTGATATAATAACTTCGTAAACAGATGGTGTTGTTAAAAATCGCCAGTCAAAATAAATGATGTTTTTTAATCAATTTTTACTAGAAAATAATCGATTTATTTCATAATTGATCGTTTTTACATCCCTATTTGTAACGTAACGTAACTATGACCTTATGTACTCTCTCTATATTTATCTATTTATTTAGAAATACAAAGTTGTTTCGTTTTGTTTAGACTTTAAACGTTTAATAAAAGTAATAATTTAACTAGAGAAAACTTATATATAATTTTAGATCCAGTTGCAATAATGTCTGAATATGGAAAATTCGGTCCGTTAATCGGTGCCATCGACGAGGGCACTTCAAGTGCGCGGTTTATAATTTTCAAAGCTAATTCTTCAGAAGTTGTCGCTTATCATCAAAAGGAGCTCGAACAAATATTTCCCCAAGAAGGTTGGGTAGAGCAAGACCCGTATGCTATTCTGGAAGTCGTTGCAACATGCATACAAAAAGCCGTCGAGATGTTGGTGACATTGGGAGCCTCGGCAAAGGTACAAACTATGGTTTATTTGAGTTTTATCTTCCTGAATTTCTTCAGGAATTACTGGTCACTCACACACACAATTTTCATAAATATTTGCGAGATAAAAGCCAGTGCCATTGCATTTGATTGACTTATTCTTTCTTTAGATTTTAGATTTCTGTTTTTTTTTGCTAACGAAACAGTTTCCGGTTTCCCTGAAGTAAGTATAATAAAAGGTTCTGATATTTAAACAAGCTGAAGGACTGTTATTGTTAAAATAAAATCATGTAATTGAATAAATTATTTACTCTTTTGAACATGCTCCCTCATATCCCACCTGCATGCAAAATACGCGCTCTGTCTATAAAGTAGCTTGCTATACCATACAATAGGTACTAACACTTAATAAATTGCAGGATATTATAGCAGTGGGCGTCACAAATCAGCGTGAAACAACAATAGTGTGGGATCGGAGCACAGGCAAGCCATTGCACAATGCAATAGTTTGGTTGGACATGAGAACTTCCTCTACTATAGATAAGCTCCTGGATACAGTGCCAAACAAAACAAGAAACAAGAATTATTTAAAGGTCTCAAAATGTTTAATGTATTTAGCTGTAAAGCAATAAATCTCATAATGTGATAAGTTTATCACTATCATAAATTTTATCTGGGGGTTAAGAAGCTAGATGCTTCTTTATCATCTTACATCAGCTTGCAGTAAAGTGTTGCATTATTAATTATATCTATGTTCTCATAACTTATCCTTCATGCTCCATATTACAAACACAATGCAAAATCTATTGTTTTGGTTACAAGCAACTGGAGTGGAGATCAGTGATTACAGTAGAATCCCGATTATCCGAACATCGATTATCCAAACATCCGATTATCCGGACTCATTCATCTTGTCTCTAATTATGAATTTAATGAATGAAAAGATGTGATTCATTATGTCAAAGTCAAGTTAATTCCAACCAAAATTTTAAATTACATAGGTATTATGTAATTCATTATCTATAGTTATAGCTTGTTTTTATAAATCATATGTTGTAAGTAAAACACACTACATAATGAAACATTATTAAAGTTCAAATATTGTTTGATTTGCTGAAATCGGTTATCCGGATTTTCAATTATACAGAATACACCTGGTTTTATTTGATCCGGATAATCGGGATTCTACTGTAATGAGGATAATTATGTACACCATTACACCATTTAAAAATTCTCAATACTGTATGACATGTGAGTGATCATGTGAAAAGTGACCTGGAAGGAAAATATTGATAAAGAATAATATGAGCTTGAAGTTGTGTACAAAAATGAAATGCAATAAACTATACTGTAATTACTTTATTGTGCTACTAATGATAACTTTAACATACAAATAGAAATTATCATTATGCAGATTGATACTTATCTTATATCATAGAATGTTACTGTGCATGGTTTGTTATATATATATTTAAGTGATAGATATGCCTGACTCATGCCACAAAAAAGAATGAAGTAATTACTTGACTTAAAACCATTTCCAATCTTTCCAGGTCCCTCTTTGCTTGAGCACACATGTTATACCATACCATAGACTTATTTTATCTTAGTTTGCTTATCTGCTTGCATTGCAATATGTAATAATTTAGATTTTCATAAATAATTATGCAGATATATGCAAATAATTATACAAAGGTTCATATAAATACAGACCCATATACAATGTTGGATCAATTCTTTACTGTGTTATTGTCACTTTTTAACAATGGCTTGCTTCTAGTATCTGTATATCATGTGTAGTGCATGCCCCCCAACTTCCCACATAAGATAAACAGGTTTTTAGGCATATTGAGCTTGGGGGAGGGATGTAAATCACATTTACAAACATTACTCTTTACATCATTGTATGACTACAGTGTCAATTTAACTATTTTAACATGACTTGCAGCCATTATGTGGACTACCTTTGTCACCATACTTCAGTGCAGTTAAATTACGATGGCTGAGTGACAATGTTAATGCTGTTAAAATAGCTATGAAGAAAGGGACATGCTGTTTCGGGACTGTTGATACTTGGATAATTTGGAACTTAACTGGTACATAAAACATGTAATTTTGAATGAATGGTTGGCACAACCGGGCAAGTATTATCCTCCTACAGAATATTGACACCTTTTCTCCTTTCCCTTTCCTTTTCCTTAAATAGGCTTAACGACACATCTGCAACCCCTTGGTATTGCAGATTACCATGGGCGGCATGAGGTAGTTCGGCTGCTAGCTTGTTAATGTTAATGATACCATAAAAAAGCTTCATCAGTCATAACTTGAAAGGTAAGGGACTACAGTTGCGCACTCTCAGACATGGCAGGCCTGGAAGCCCTCAACAACCATATTCTTGTAAATGGTAATGTAGGAATGCAACAGAAGACTATTTCAGTTAAGGATACCACATCGGTTGTTAGAAGGGGTTTTAGTATTAATGCTGTGGGTCCTGAACCTATGTACAGAACGAACCATGCGTGTGTTCAGGCAGGCAGGAGCATTAAAAACGATAGCTTAAACTAATCGAAAACTATTACTTTGAATAGACCATTCCCACCAGCACCCAAAATATGTGGTATGTTGTGGAGTTACGGTTAGCAGTCTGCTATATCATACCATTATGTGACTTAAGTGGCTTGCTTCACATCGGGGCCAACACTGGACCAATGAACCAGGCACAGTTGAAATAACAGTAGGCCATAATTACATATAATGCTACTAAAATATTTAATCACTTGAATGTATCATCATTAACTCATATTTTCTACGACTTTACAGGTGGCCCTAACGGTGGGAGGCATGTGACTGATGTCACTAATGCGTCAAGGACTATGATGATGAACATTGAGAACTTGGATTGGGATCCTCTATTGTTGAAATTTTTTGAAGTCCCTAAATGCGTTTTACCAGAGGTTAAATCAAGTTCTGAGGTAAATCATACAAAATGTTCCAAAATAAACCCAAATGTTTCCTTTATCATGAATTTCTTTGTGGACAAATATTGTATGACTTCTCACAGGTTTATGGCTACATTTCTGATGGGCCACTAGAAGGTACCCCTATAGCAGGCTGCCTAGGAGACCAACAGGCTGCTCTAGTTGGGCAGATGTGCTTACAGAAAGGGCAAGCAAAGGCAACTTATGGAACGGGTTGCTTTGTACTGTACAACACAGGTGATATTCGCGTTAACTCCAGTAGAGGACTCTTGACTACCGTTGCTTATCAACTAGGGAGCGAAAGTGCACCACAATATGCCCTGGAAGGATCTGTAAGTAGAATCTTCAGTCCGTCATGATTTTGACATTTTTACTATCTCATAATTGGTTTTGGCCATTCTTTGAAAGCAAAATGGTATTACAATATTTTAATGCTATTATTAATTTTAGGTGGCAGTTGCTGGAGCAGCTTTAGGCTGGCTAAGAGATAACATTGGCCTTTTAGAAAGTGCTAGGGATTCTCAAGGGCTAGCTGAAAAAGCAACAGATAATGGGAGTGTTGTGTTTGTACCAGCCTTTAGTGGTTTGTACGCACCATATTGGCGTCAAGATGCAAGAGGGTAAGTAGTAGGTATTGAATGTCTGTATGTTTATAAAACATTAATCAAATTTCGGAGTTTAAGGTTTTTTGGTGGAAATGCTAGGATGAAGTTGAAACTAAGTTACAGTAGTAAAGCAGTTTTCGTGTCTGACGTTATCTGAAAATCAACACAAGTGGCGTTGCAGTAGAACACCATAATATAAAAACTAAATATTAGACAATAGAGGTCGTAAATATTTCCCATCCGTGATTATTGTACATAAATCAAGCATTCCTAACTCTAACATCTGTCATAACATAACATAACATACCATCACGCCTGTATTCCCCGAAGGGTTAGGCAGAGGTGTACTAATGTACACCCACATTTCGCCGGTATGTTTAGGTCCCATGTAATAGGGGGCGAGCCAATTGCCATTAACCGGGCACAAATCCAGACTCCGAGCTGCTACTGGGAATTTCATAGAAAAACCCAATAACACTGCTCGACCTGGGAATTGAACCCAGGACCTCTAGCGTAGCAGTCGCGCTTAGGACCACTAGACTAATGAGGCAGTAACATCTGTCATTTGAAGGAATATGTAAAACTCTGCCCCAAAGGCTACTCTCTGACCAAAAACTTAGCTTTTTTAAGACATTTCTACTTGTGTATCTGTAAAAGCAGGAGAAATATATTAACAGACCTAGATATTCACAAAGTACAAAAACTTACGTTAAAATAATAAAACCTATTCAATTATTTCATTGTTGCGAAACTTATCGGTGGAAAATTGACCTTATACATAAATTTTGTGTTCTCAGTGTAATATGTGGTATCTCGGAAGATACGAACTCGAACCACATCGTGAGGGCTGCGCTGGAAGCTGTCTGTTTTCAAGTGCGAGATATTTTGGATGCCATGAATGAAGACTGTGGAATACCTCTTCAGCTACTCAAGGTAATTTCTGACTTAGACAATATTCATGTAGCTCGTCTGTTATTCTTAATAATGAAACAAAAAGGTTTTCGGTGGTAGAGCCTACGTCGTCTTTGAGCCCGAGCTCCGAGCAACCGTCAGGAATTTATACGCCAAACTTAAATAACGATAAACGAAATGATATAACGGCGGTAGAGCCCTTAAAAAATGTGTTCTTTTAAGGATTTGTTGGCGTGCGTTGCCTTAAGGGACGGCAACGCAGGCAACTCCGGTGTTGCAGGTGTTCTTTTAAAAACTTTGGAAACCTATTAGTCGTTTTTTAGACAGTTCTGCGTAAAAATAAATGTTTATAGTAAGTATATAAGTTTGAGGATGTAAAGGCGAGATTTCGGATACTAATGAAAATAGAAACGTAACAATTAATATGTTGGTGGCTTCTTTGGCACCACATTCCCTCATTAGATGGTCGTTCTATGAGCCAAACGTCCTGTATAGATAAAGCTAAGTTGTTCCATACCCCATTGAACCGCCATAGCTCGTCATGGTTGTAGCGAATATGAAATGGATTGCCGTGAGTCTAGGACAAGCGCGGTTTTAAGTCGGCATGACAACCAAACACCAAGATATTTTAGGGACACAACACGTTTGGTTCCGACCAAAGTAATTGAGATTCATTGCACATTAGGTTCTAAAGACAGCTTAGGTACTAGTGCCTTATGCCATTCAATATTTTATTGCCTCCAAAGCGGAGTTAAATACTTTTACCGAGTCATACGATTACGTCCCACTCATTTCCTATATTGCAGGGGACTTCTTATTAACTATTTCACATCGAAATTGAATTAAATGAAATGCTATTGAAATATATATTAATATGTTATTTCTGTAAATAGATCCTTCTGACACTTTTTCTTCCATCTTAAATACAACTCAGTTCATGTCTAAACAGTTTTGAAGGTTCTTTCATTTCCTTTTACAGGTCGACGGCGGTATGACTTCCAACGCCTTAGTCATGCAAATGCAAGCTGATTTAATTGGCATTGACGTAATAAAGGCTGGTTTTACTGAGAGTACGGCGTTAGGGGCGGCACTTGTTGCCTACTGGGGAGTTGAACCTTCTAAGCAGGGTTCTGCCATACCGATGACAAGTGGAACCACGTACTCGTGTCTTATCAGCGACGATGAACGAGACATGAGGTACAAACAATGGAAGATGGCTGTCGACAGGTCCTTAGGATGGGAACAAAATTGAATAATATTTTAAATATAAAATCAAGAGCCTTATTAGAAACCTGTGATCCATTTTAATTAGAATCAAAGAATACATAATATGATTGTATAACATTTTCATTAATATAATAAATATGTATTTTAAATTAACCGACATTAATTATGTAATGTGCAATATTATATAGAATAATAATTTTAGTAAAAAAAGACGCGAAGTATATATGCAGGCATTAGAAGACTTATACTATGGTTAGAGTTGTTGGGCCTCGAAAATATTTAATAATAAGAAACAAAAAAAAACGTACTACATTTTACAGTCATTAATTAATATTAACGGGTTTGCGTGTTTATAATAAAAGAAAAATATTTTATATTAATTTGTTTTTTGAAAATCAATAGCGTAACTAGAGAACGTACATATTGTATGGTTTTTTTTTCTGTATTGTATAAAATATTGTAGGTATAGTATAGAGGTATTTTATTTTAAATACTTGACTCGCCTTTTTCAAGAATAGCCAAAATAAAAATAATATAATACATACCTAGTATAAGTTCGAGTTCATTTTATGGCAGGTATTACATTCCATGCTATAAGAGCCGTTGTTTTGTTTTCGTGCCATATTATTAAGGTAAATGCTAGAAAAAATAAGTATTTACTTTATCATCTATAATTAGCTTAATAAATACAAATCACTTATTTTAAATTAATCTTTGAATGTCCTGAATAAAATTTGTTGATAATGATGATGACAGTCGACTTCGTAAATATGACAGGAATGCAGGTCAACAAATTTTATTTAAATACATGATTTAGTTTATTCGTACTGCTATAATACTTAAATTATTATTTTATGTAAAAGAATAATATATAGTGGAAAAAGAGCTGTTATTTTTTAATCAGCATCTTATTTTACGTGTTATATATTGTTTTAACTTCTTACTTAGTGTTTGCATTCGTAGTTGATTGATTAATTAATAAAAATAATTAATCAATTCAAAATCTAAATCAAATAAACAAAGTGGAAATACGTGTTACCAAAACATCGACCAATATAAGTTTACAATTTGAGGCTAATGGGTAGGGGTTGGGCGCAAAATTAAAATTTTCTCGTTTTTCGTATTTATTTCGGCTATAACACATTCTAGGTACCTACATGGCAAAAAAAAAATGCGACATCCACATTAACTTATTTCACGATTTAGTATTAAAACTTGCTTATCATCGAAGATTTTGGTGTAATATAGTGGATTCGGTCAAAAATGACTATTTACACCTAAATCTCCTACGATAGCGATATTTAGCAAATATTTTTGTACTCAATCGTGAATAAGTTATTGTAGCTGTCGCAATTTCAACAACCATGTACACGCGGCTACTCATTAAGCTATACAAAACCAGTTTAGACTGACCTCCCATTGTGAAGGTTTCCTGCACAATTTAAGGCCAGCTTATACTGGTTTTGTATTGCTTCGATGTGTAGCCGTGCGTACCTAGAATGTGTTATAGCCGAATAATTTGCGAAAACTATGAAAAAAATGAATTTCGCGGCCAACCCTGACGCTTGAGCCTTAAGCATCGATAAAATGTCAGAATACCCGTAAAATTGTAATACGAACGATTGATTGGCCCATAGATGTATACTGGTTCACAATGCGACGGCCAGCCGGCGTTAGATTATAAATTATCAATAATTTACAAGTTTCGTGTGTTGACAATCTTGCTTCATAATTTAAATAAATGGTATTTCAATTTATATGGTGACATAATATACTGAATAATTTTGAATTATTGTATTAAATTTATCACTAGCAACATTCAACAAACACAAGTACAATAATAATAATATACACAGGAAAAAGAACTAAAACTAACGATTCATTGTAATGTTTAAGGGCAATACCAAATATATTTATAAATAGATAAGGTGTCTTGTAAACCCCAAGAGGATGTTTCCGATTTAGTAAGAACAATGGCTCAACTATACCTTGTACACCAGGTAAACTACTTTTTGACAGATGGAACTAGTGATTGAACGTAACAATGCGATTACCGATCCGATTACTTTGATTATCGGTGTTTGGTTGTCGAATTGAACGACGACCAATAATAAATAAATATGCACAACAAACATTTATAAATATTAAAAAGTAACATATCCGCTTAACAATTATCTTTTTCTGCTTATTTACTATTATATTTTAGCATTAAATAATGAGAAATGTTCACAAAGATATGAATTTTCTAATGAAAGAAAATTTCTAGTGAAGGAAAAATTCGATCTCAGGCAGGGTTTGAACCTGCGTCCCTCTAGTTAAGTACACCAGACCAATTATCTTTTTTTTATTCTGTTACATTTATGTTATTATAATGTCTGCAAGAAGTCATAATTAAGATAATTGGATAACATAAGGTAGTTAATATGTTTATTTTGTTGCATTTCCAAGTGAACTTTTACGTAATGTGGAACAGTTACGTTCTAAGGCATCTGTCAAAAAGTGAGTTACTTAGTGGACAAAGTATAAGTAAAATCGTTGTCCTTCAAGGCATTATTAATATTATATACATCAGTAGGTATATAATATTAATAATGCCTTGAAGGACAAACTTATTGTCTAGTGTATAAGCATCAGCTTATACACCATACAACGATAATTAATCTAACTAAAATAATTTGCATTGAAGTTAAATTTACAATTAACGAAAGATAATTATACTGAAACTTAATTTCAAAAAGGTCAAACATGTACATGTAAGTTCAACATGTAATCCAAAATAGCTGGACCGATTTAAATGAAAGTTTCAGGCGATTTTCAGACTAGGTTATTCAGTGACCCTGTGAGGTTTGGTAGTGCCCGGATTAAAAAATCAAAACTCGGGGTACAGCTAGTTATTCTAAATATTTTTAAATGAATAGCCTATGCTGAGGCCGTTAATATAATCATGTATAATAAATCTTTTTCATTTGATTTGGTCAACAAAGCACAGATTTGTTTCTTCAAATTGTAACGGGACAGGATCATATTAATTATAACTGATAAAATTTGGATTGTCTTACAAAATCGAAACCATCCTGCTATACTTTATCTTAATATAAGGCTAATCGTTGTAATATGAACCCACATTATCTAGGAATTAGACTTTTACAGGGTTATTTGTAATACACTAATAATCTCGCAGGTCTATATTACTAACAAAACTTTTGTTCTATGACTTTGAATATTATTATGTTTTGCAAAGTTATACAAAATACAAAAATAAGTTATTGTTTATAATGTTAGTTAGTAGTGAGTGTAAAGTACCCAGTGTTTGTTATATTTGTTAACTAATTACCCTCTTACTAATACATTGCTGTATAGACCGCGAGTGTTATTAGCAGTAGTGATGCTTTAATCATGGTTGTAGTTTCATGCGGAAGTGAATTTTTAATAAATAAATTATTCATAATTTGTTTTTTTTTCCCATTAATATATTGATGATTGACCAAGAAAATACAAGCTATTTTAGTAGTGTGCAAGTATACATAGAAAATTTTATTTTAACCTACGTCAAGATAAAGAGTAGATATCTATGCATAGAAAGACTACAGTAATAGAGATATATATTTTGTTGGTCTAAAATAAATTTTATTACTTCAATCTGATCTAGTCCCACAAAAGAACCAAGTGCAATGAAGAATGTTCGTGTTATGGAAGTTCTTGTGTTCCGGAGAAAATGATCATCCAAAGGTATTTTTTCGCAGCTTTCCTAATTGTCGTGCAATTGCGGCAACTCTTAGTATTTATCGTTCATTCAAGTATTTAGTGCTCGTAACAGTGCAGTGCAAACTAAAATTGCTTTTGACCTTAATAGTTTTTCATCGATGGACCACTTGAGTTGTGGGCCTCCCACTTAATATTTTTAAATTTGCAGAGGTAGGTAGGTTGTAATAGGTGCGTGTAAATGCATCCTGCATTTCATCCAAATATCAAATCAATATTATTTATTTTAGACAAATTATAATTATAACTATTAAAATTATTATAAATCATCCATACCTTAATTTATTAAAATATTTTTTAATTATAATATGATATACTTAGTATAATAATGGACACACAGGAAGGCCTCATTAGTCTAGTGGCCCTAAGCGCGACTGCTACACGGTCCTGCGTTCGATGCCCAAGTCAAGCAGTGTAATTGGGTTTTTCTATAAAATTCTCAGTAAGTATCAGATCTATCTGTATTTCGACCCGGTTAAAGGCAATAGGCGTGCCCCTATTACATGGGACCTAAACCTACCGCCGAAATGTGGGTGTACATTAGTACACCTCTGCCTTACCCTTTGGGGAATGCAGGCGTGATAGTATGTTGTTATTATTATTTACTTCATTTATTTACAACAAGCGTCCGGTTTCTCACGATTGTAGTGTGTGTGTGACGTAGTTTTTATAAATATAGAAAGTTTTCTTAAACAATGTTTAAAGCTGTTTTTCATTAGAAAATGAATTTTGGCTCGATGTTACATTGTATGCGAAAGAGCTTAAGGAATTAAGCTGTTAGTGAAAAACACTTACAGCTTAAATCCAAACCTGCAAAATTGAATTCGTAAACCTGTGATTTAAATGATTTTTTGTAATGGCCACTGTAAATGATAGTTTAATTGGAAATTGCAATCTTGTAATGGTAATTGGTAAATCCATGACTGATTGTCTCTCCTTGGGCGCCATAATTTTATTTTGTTTTTTATTACTTAGGTACTCTTTTTGGTTGACGTCATCAACATCTATTGAAGAAATTAGGTAGTCTTTCAACCAACACGACTTAATTTAAAAATTACTTAAACTATACTTAAACTAAATTACATTGTCCAACAATGCTGCCTTACCTTTTACTGATGAAGAGACGTAGGTATAGGCCGACCGTTTAACTCGCGTATCGCCTGCGCGGTAAGAAGGGAGCGGGGGCGGGTAACGCTACACACGGAGTCAATAATCCAAAGATTTATCTCGAGGTAGACATTGTTGGTAAAGAATAAAATAATAAGTATCTTTTTTAAGTATTTATTTTTCTCTCCCCTCTGCCTTCTTACCGCGCAGGCGATACGCGAGTTAAACGGTCGGCCTATAGTTACTTAACTGGAGGTGTGAACCTGCCGTGCCTGCATGGGGTCGAAGTTTTTTTTGCTAGAAATTTCATATCTTTGCGAATATTGCTAAGTTATTCACAGCAGCGTACCTACCGAAGTACCTACTACGTAAAGCTTCTATCGTTCTTGTAGTGTACTTATTATACCTACTAAGTAATGTCAATTTTGGTAGAATCCTCTATAAGTATTACACCAGATAAGTACTTTCTGCTACGATATAATATTTTTTAAGCAGTGTGTACCTACACTGTTGTGAATAAGCTAGAAAAGCAAAGGGCGTCCTTAGGCGTCAAATTCAGTTTTTTTGGGTTTTTCGCAAATTGTTTGTTTATAACACATTCTAGGCAAGTAGGTAGGTACCTACCTAAATAATAGTAAGAATTGCGACAGCAATCATAACCTATTCACAACTGAGAACTAAAACATTTTCATAAAAATCGTTACCTTAGGAGATAGTATAGTGGTACCTAATTGACATTTTTGGCCAAATCCTCTATTTTGCGATAGGTGCTAAGTATCTGCTGCGATAAAGATTTTTAAACAAAAGTTTTAATACTCTGTTAAGAATAAGTTGATGTCGCAATTTCTACTGCTATGAACTTAGATTAAATACGTAGGTACAATTTGTGAAAAAAAAGCTTTAAAGATTTTATTTGATCGTGGATCGTTGCGCAGCTTATTTTGCTTTTCAAATACCTACTTAATATTTAATTTTAAATCAGTGATATCGTCTAAAATATTAATTTTAATAATATGCTGTAAACGGCAATAACGGTCTACTTACATTAAATGCGACATGTAAGTATAAGTACTAGCTTTATATACTAGCTTTCCTCCCACGGCTTCGCCCGCGTGTTTTCTTGACTTTCCTGAGCACTGCACAATATTATGTATGTAAAAAAATGTGATAAATAAAGAGCCGCTCGACCGATTTTGTGCAACTTTCACATAAACCATATACTAAATAGTCCGAACAAAGCCTAAACATTTGGTTTTTATAGGTGAGCCCGTTCTTGAGTTATAAAATTACAACGAAAAGTGGCATTGATATTGACTCGCTAGATTAGATATTGACTAGCTTTCCGCCCGCAGCTTCGCCCGCGTGGACAACACGATTTTGACTGTTAAGTTTTTTTCCATTTCCGGCGTGAAATTGCAAATTAACCTTACATATCTTTACGTCCGCTTCTTTGCTCGGGTAGACCACAAAACTTGCCCAACTTTATTATTTACCGAAATATTAACGCAGCTTATAGCCTTTCCCAAGGTCTAGTCTATTTTTGTACCAAATTTCGTCAAAATCCAAACGGACTTTCATCCCCTATTTCATCACCACAGTTTGAAATTGCAAAAACCCCATATCAAATATTTATTTAATTATTTCTTATCAAGTGCCTAAACACAAAGTTTCTGCGTTTATCTTCAACAATGACAAACTCCCATACAATTTTTCATCCCTTATTACAACCCCTTTTTTACAACAAAACGTAGCTTATATCCTTTCCAAAGGTTTAATCTATTTTTGTACAAAATTTCATCAAAATCGGTTCCGAGGTTGGGCTTCAAAGTGTTACTTTGTTTGGACTTCCGTAAGAACTTTCATCCCCTATTTCATCCACACAGGTCGAAATTTTAAAAACGCTGGAACAAATTTTTACTAGGTACATGTATTTAAAAAAATAAGTTCGTGTGTTGATTGGTAAAAATTATTACATATAAGAATATTTTTGATTGTAGGTAGGAGTACCTAGTGTATGTACCTATACTTAATACACTGCCTTTTAACCTACCCAAGTAATTTTACCCTCTGGTATAAATGATATGATAGATACCTACTTACTCTTTCATTATTAGTCCCGAATACATCATGTCCAAATGAATCGCATAGCAAACATTAATGACAACATCTAACTAATTTCGCCACTATCTGTCATGACGAGGTTCATAATTGGGTGTCCGTTGTGGGATGACCACTCCGCGCGGCCCTTTCATAACTATTAACAAGTAGCAAGTTAGCCCCTCATCGCCATAGACACATGTATGGTTGGCGTGAAGTTAAGTGCAGAGCCGTGTAGTGGCGCTCGTACGACAGCCTGACGGATGGTAGAGTGGGGCCACGCCGCATCTTGCGCGGCCCATGTGAATTCTCCACAACGACATACGAAACATGCATAGGTACTGTCATTTAGCTAAGTAATGCTAATTATACTAAGATTTTCTGTTTCAAAATTGTATTAAGTATTTCAACGGACAAGTCATCTGGTAGGTTATCTAAAAAACAGGTCGTAAGTATTAATTAAGTACTCACCTATATGTAATATTACTTATGGCTAAGCAGTTGCCTGTGTGTCACTCGCATTCTCAAATGCTATTCTTTTTCATAAATCATCTTAGATTTTATTGAAGTTGTGGCGAACAAAACAAGAAAAGGCTAGAAAAAGGAAGAAAGGCTAGAAATAGGTAGGTACCCTAATATACCTAGATAAATTTGTTATAGTATGTATTAAAGATAGATATGCCCACTTTTAATATTTTATAATATATATTATTATCACCAATAACCACAAATTAGTTTTAGAGCCACTATAACTGCTTTAGATAGGTATGTCTATACATATCTAAAGCAATTATAGTGGTTCTAAAACAATTTTTTGGTTGATATACCTATTTGAGTTTAAAGTATCAATAATTAAACAGCAGAAAACTCGTCTATTTATGCATTTGGTCATCTAAGTAAGTACTAGTTATCAATAATGATGAAATGATTTAGGCTGCCTCTCCCATCTGTAGAATACAACTAATAAACTAGTTTTATATTATATCTAAATCTACTTTTATCCTATTTGGAAGGATTATTAATAAGACTCCGGAAAGGAAATGAAAACTAGGTACTTATTTAACAAATCGTAGATATATATTTTTCAGTGACTTAACTGTCATATCCGTAGCAGAACTAGACTATTTCGCAGATCATAGTATATCTACATCCCGCATCCGTAATGTCCTGCTCAATTCACGCGCCCCTAAACCGCAAGTGGTTTGCCCTCATAGTGATGATTTTGCCGACCAAGGTAAATTCTTCTTATAATTCCATTCTTTGCGTCGTAAGGGTGAAAATTGAAACTTTTATAACGAACTTCGGAAAGGGGGCATTAATTGGACCCGATAATATTGTAATTGTTGGAATTGCACAAATAAAACGAATATTTTATTTAGATGTGCGTGGATTAGGATGAGTAGGACATCTAATTTATTCTTTTGTGTATTTCTGTTGTTCTATTTCTGAAGTAGTTCCTAACCTACTTTACCTAGTTTTCATCCATGGTTAGGAGAGCGGGTAGGAACCCGCTGCCCCTTACGGCAAGCACCTTAAGCACGGAAGCAAGGCGGCGGATAGGAAGAGAGAACTACTGCTGTAGGTGTGGCCTGTGCAGCGGGCGGCTGACTTGGGGAATTCACAGCCTGACCAGACACCGCGCTCCTTCAAGTAAGGTGTGAGCGTTGTCTTAAAACTGTCTAAACATTGCCATAAAAGCACAAACTGCTTAAGGGAAGAGAGAAGGAATAGAGAAAAGGAGAAGGACGGAGACCGAGGGAGGAAGCGAAACGCAATTGCAGACTGCTACTTCACGTCGATAATCTGCGGGCATGAAGGTACGCCAGCTTTCTGCTTTTCTTAGTAACTAAGTATAGTAAATACGTAATTAGGCTTTTGATACGTCGATCGATCAATAAAGAGTTGATTGTTACATTAAAATGATATCACTCTGCACTGACAATGAAAACGTGTCATCAATCAAATAAAAAAATAAATAAACCGTCTATCTCAAAGCAGCATACAAATTAGGTCGCAACAAAGTAAGTAGACATGCCATTCGAGGGCTAAACAAACGTTTGAACAGTCAATCGACAAGGCCGCGGCAAGCGCTGCGGGTTGATGGGAAACAATAATGCACAGCAATGATCGCGCACTCCCGCACATTGATTGTGTACAGTCACCTTTAATGTCGTATGATTAAACATGAACCGAGGACTTTATCAAATTTTGGCACGCGTTTGCTCGCCGGGGATGGGGCGATAGGTGTTTGCAGACCGCGCATGCATTGCCTGCTCTCAGATAGAGCCGTCAATACGTCGAGTTTGTGACAACCCTGAGTGATTACTCGATAAACATGCAGTACAGATTTATTTTTAGATTACTTGTATTATATAGATGTCTTGAAAATATGGCAGGAACTTTTATAGTAAAGTTTTTTTTTAATAAGTACCTACTAAGTATTTAAGGATTGGCATAAAAGCGTTATTGGGTTTTTCTATAAAATTCTCAGTAGCAGCTCAGAGTTTGGACTTGTGCCCGTTTAATGGCAATACCTATGCTAAAGTAATATTAAAAATAAATGATATCTAAGTATTTACCTAAATAGAGCCATTTTTTTTAACAAGATTGCGCCGGCAAATACTAACTGTCGCCGTCTGAAAAAAAAACACCACAGTAGCAATTATCAGTTATCTCTGTGAGTTTTACAATGTAGAGCATTATCTGAACAGAAGAAGGAACAGTCATATTAGCTTTGAGCTAACTAGCATAACTGACGGCACGCATACATCAGTCATAGTGTAGTAGTAGTAATGCCTGCTGGCATGTCCATATGCCAGCATGAATGAGTCCACACGACCGGAGAAGTACTACCCTCCCTCAGAATATCGACGTCAAGTAGCAGTATGCATACTGTTGCGTTTCGTATGGTGAGTGTGGAGCGCCGGAGGCCCAATTTCTCCCTCAGCCCCCTTCATTCGCCTTTTCTCCTTCCCTTCCTTCTTTCTTACATAGGCTCGACAACGCATCTGCAACTCCTTTGGTTTTGCAGACGTCCATGGGCGGCGATAACTACTTACCATCAGGTGGCTCGCCTGCTCGTTTGCCGAGTTATTCATAAATAAAAAAGTTCAACCATTAGATAAGTAAGTATTAAGAGACCTAAAGGACCCGTGACGATTTCAGTTCGATAGCAAAACAAATTATTAATTTCTAAAGAATTGGCGAGAGCGGCAAGCTTTTGATGGTTTTATAACAAAAATAAAAACCAAGTTTTGAAAAACCATCTGAATAAATAATACCTTTAATGTGTAGGTACTTATGATAACAATGTCAGTAACATTTTCTTAATGTAGGTACGAGCTAGGTATATGAGTGTAAGTTAAATACCTATTATTAATTTTGACTCCAGCCCGTTTCCATTAAAATTAAAATGAAAGGCTTGAATTTTTTTAATGTAATGGCGAGGCAATTAGAAACAGACTACAAAATATTAAAAGTTCCCCTTGCAATGGAAATGTGTCGCCAACAAAGTCAGGCCATTCGTCACGCGCCGTGTTCTGACAATCGTACGCACGGTCTGTGCTGCACTTTTAAATAAGTAATGCATATTACATTGTAACATCACATTTAATTGACACTCTGATATATTTCGCCGTTCATTATTCTAACATACATACCATCACGCCGAAGATTACCCGAAGGATTAGGTAGAGGTGTACCTACTTAATTAATAGTGGGTTATGGCTGTTACGTTACCTGACCCACTTAGACCCCGCCGGCCCACCTTGGGTGGGTCAGGTAACAGCTATAACCTACTACACCCACAGTTCGCCGGTATGTTTAGGTCCCATGTAATAGGGGGCGAGCCTATTGCCGGGTACAAATCTAGACTCCGAGCTGCTACTGAGAATTTCATAGAAAAGCCGAATAACACTTTGCTTGCCCTGGGGATCGAACCCAAGACGTCTAGCGTAGCAGTCGCGATTGGGACCACTATACTAACGAGGCAGCCAGTCTATTCTAACATCTCTATATATTTATATATTTATATATAAATATATAGAGATATATTTATATATATTTATATAGAGATGTTGGTTTAATCCAAGTAACAAATTACAGATGTAATGTGATCTATTGTTCTTATGTTCCAGGCCCTTTAAGCTTTGCTGAATATTAATACTCGTTACTACTGAGTAGTTTTCATTTTTTTTGTACGTAACGAAAATGTTATAACTAATTTGTTGTAATGAAATTGTAACTTGTAACAAAAAAGTAATTATTAAGCTTTGCACACACAGTTCAATATTTTTGTTTTCTCTTTTCATTATTTATTTATTATCATTACACAAGACGTGATGTGTGCATTAGTAAAACTAATAAATTACTTAATAAATTCAAATTACTTTAACAATAAAAAGCAAGCGAAATATTAAAATATTTTAATAGAATTAAAAAAATATATACCAACTATAGTTCTGCAGACATAAAGGTATAGCTTATAAAAAATAATGAATTAATGAAGGTTAATCCTTAAAAATACACCAGATCTTCATCATTCATCAACATATAAACCGCGGGATTTTCACGAATTTGAAGCATTTCAGTAACTTTAACCACTGAAACATAAGGCACCACGTCTTTGTCTTCCCGCTTTGGTACCGTGAAAGTGGGAGTTTTGTCCAAAGTGTAATTAGTTTTGTAATAAATTATGGAGTACATTCTTGACTCAATATCAATATGTTCTACTACACCAACAAAATACTTCCAAGTTTTTTTAAGAAAATATCGTACCAAAACCGTATCGTTAATTTTGATGTCAATGATTTCGCTTTGGTTGCCGTCATCTTTCACTTCGTAATTCTTGTCACTTTTATTCTTATCATGATGATCTGTCATTACAAAGTCCTCATCAGTATCTTTCATGAAGTCAATCTCATTTGGTTCCTTATAGTATGTTGTTTTAATTTTTTTCTTAATGTTACAGATTTCTTTGGTTTGTAATTCTTTTTCTTTATTATTTGCAATATCGTTTGTTTTTGCTAACCCTACTTCAGTCTCCAGTTTTAAAGTAGTCTTATTTCGTTTTTTAACAGACTTTGTATGCCTATTTATAATAGTACTTTCATAGTTTTCTTTTTCTTCATATCTTTGATCATGTTTTTTGCTTTCAAGTGTTTTTATTAATTCCAACTTAATAGTGCTTTCTATATTAACACTCTCTTTCATTTTGATTTGATTCTCTTCGTATCCACGTATATTCTCTCTGATTAATTCTAATTCTCTAGCATCTGTGTTGTTATGTACTTGTGCCTCAGTGATAATTTGAGTTCTTTCCAAATCTTGATCAAAACTGGAATTATCACTCTCTAAGTCCAGTGATAGTTCAGAATCATCATAAACACTGAAATTACTTTCTATAGACGAATCGCTATATGTAGACAAATTTGTTGATCTCTTTGCACGTTTGGATGTCTTATTTTTTAGTGCACTGCTTTTTTTGAGTTTGTGAGCCGATTTCTTATGAGTTTTATTCATTTTATGGCTGGTAAAAATATTAAAATTCGTGTCGATGGGCTTTAATGCGGAAGGTAACATTTTAGAACCTAAAAATATGCGATTTTCGGGCGTCAACTTAACGGAAGCCAGTATAGTAACCTTTTCTTGTTGTTTTGTTTGATTGATCGGATTTTCTGATGGTAATAGGTCATGGTACCCAGTATCCCCTTCACATCCGCAAGTAGGACATTGAGTTGCATTTGTGAAGAAAATAGGTTCTTCACAAATGCAACTCAATGTCCTATAACAAATTGTATGATTGTCTTGAAGAATTATTTGGTGTAGCTTCATTGTCCCCTTAACAGGTATCACATTTTGAGGAATTATTTGGCACATATCTTCAACATCTTTTGCAGTTACCATGTACAGTTTAACTTTAATATTTTCTTTCAAGTAATTGAATGCATCTTCAGCACTGGTAATATCCTGTCCGTGAGCTACGTAGTAATCAAGTTTTCTTTTAATGGCTCCCCCGACACCATCAGCTGCTCCTTTCCCATGTGAGGCTTCAAAGTAATTCCAAGTCCCTACTTCAAACCCGTAGTCAGAAAGTCTTTTTGTAAATAAATAAAAATTGTTTTTTTGGCGATACTGTGTTGTTGGCCCATCACTGAATATGTGAATTTTTTTAACATAAGGTGTATTATTAATGATGTCTCTAAGAATGGGGTCCAGATGAGCCCATATAGCGCCCGGACCATGATCATTAATTGGTGAAATAGAGCAGATAGGCTTCGGCCTTTTATTTTTTTGGTATAATACAGACGTATGTAAAGTTATTTGGTTTGTTTGAAAATGCACAGCTTGGATTTCGTCAGAAAGTTTACAAGTATAATTTTCGGAAAAGTCACATACTATAGCAACTGCATCATCGTCCAGATTTTCAATATACTTTCTGTAAGCCTTGTACTGGTAAATCTTATTATAGTTGTGAATTTTAAATGTTATCAAATCTTTTATGAATTTTTTAGCCAGTTCAGTGACAGTCCCCGTAACTATTTCTTTTATGTATCTTTTTATTGTTTTCATCTCTGCTTTTCCCTTAGTAATTTTGGTGTATTGGTGATTTTTTAACCTCCACTCCAACCATTGTACTGGAGTCTCTTTGTTTATGCTTGAATTCAAATCAACGTGATCATTAACCAAACTGATACATTTAGTACATTTAGAATACATGCAGTCATAACATTCTGCGCATGTAATATTTTTGATAAAATCATTCATGTCTGAAGTTTGAATCACTCCAAGCCTCTTTAGAATTATTGCTTTAAAAGAAATGTTGGAGTGTTTGATACATCCACATGTGTTTCTATCTTGGAGTCTAGGTGGTACCACATAAAATGGTCGATGACGTGTAAAACTTACATAGGATGCTCTGCCTCCTTCAGACAAGTATTTTGCATGAAGCTTTTGCATGACGTCCATTAGATATCGTTTTTGCATTTTCTGTTTATTTCTTGTTTTAAATTCTTGCTTACCAGCAGATGCCCGGCTTACATCATCTCTGTTAAAAAAAGTCTGTATATCTTTTACTTGTTGCCTTATTCCTACATTTTTACTTTTTAAAATCCTTAATCTTCCCTTTAATCCAAGAGTGCTTGACATTTTTGTTTTCATTTTATATTTTCTTGCAGTCTGATTTAGTGCAATACTTTTCAAAACCGTTTTCTTCTCATGGGTATCAGCATTCTTATATGACTCCTTTAAGGAATCTGTCAGGGTGTTCAGTAAAAAAATCTTCTTTTTAACTTTCTCTTTTTCTTCTTGACTTATTGACGGCAGTTCTTCTAAAAATTGATTAGTCTTTGTGACTGGAGTAGCATCAGTGACCTCTGCTTGATTAATTACCGAATCTTCAAAAGGGTGTTCATTCTCAATTATTTGCTCAGGCTGGGGGTTGTTTATTGTTAAGTTATGTAGTTTCAGATTTGCTGCTGTTAGTTTATTGGTAAGAATTTTTATTTGAGCTTTGTAACGATACAATTGTCTCTTCATATTTCTATTTTTTTTCTTCAGTGTTTCGTTTTCTGATTTTATTGCTGTCATAAAATTTATTTTGGCTTTTTTCTGAGTACTACCATTATCACTTTGATCTAAATTTATCTGGGGACCAGACTTATTTTTCTTTAGGCTTCTTCTGTAGTTTGCTTCTTTCCATTTTTGTCGTTGTATAGTTTTCTCTTCTTCTGTCATTTCTGCTATCTTTTTTAAATTTTTCTTTACTTTATCCAGATGTTTAATCCTAAATTCTTCGTGTTTTTCAGGTTTTTCTACTTTCAATCGCTCCCTATATCGCTTTTGCCTTTCGGCATTAGACATCGGCATACCTGAAAAACACAAACAAAAAGAATAGCCTCCGTTAATTATCTTATTTCAAATCAAATCCCAACTTTTTTCATACAGAGCAGATAAAAACTGTATTACAAACACAGACTACCAATTAAGTTACAATCTGCATTTGGAGAGGGTGATTCTACCCGTCATACTGGATAAAATAACTGATTCGTGAAAAAATACCTTTTCATACAGTATGCCCGAATGAGTACTTTTGTAAAGCAAGATGTATAAATTTATACAAATCCAATTATGGGTTTCGTATGAAACATTTTTTTAAGTACGACGGGTAGAATCACCCCTATAACACGATAACGGGTACAGGTGACCAAATCCAGCAGCCTGTATATTAATCCATAATTTTAAATTTTCATTGTAAAAAAGGCTGTTAATTTATGTTTATACATATTCTCATTTTTTAACGTTGGATATTTACTCTTACACTTACATCTCTGTTTATGACAAATAACGTTTTTTTATATTATTTGATCAGATCACGATGCACTACTTTTTAGATAAAGTAGGTTAAAATATTTTTGTACATGCAGCTTTATACTCAACATTTTCGTTATGTAACATTTTAGTTACTAAATGCAACGAAAATGTAAGAAAACCTTTTCGTTACGTAACAGAATGTCACTAAAATGTAAGCCCAGAATAACCTCAACAGTAAATTGACTGCAAAAAACAATGTTGCAGGATCCGAAGGAGAACCTGAGTAAAACAATAATATTCTACTATTTAACATATCAAAACCACTCTCATGTATCTACATTACTTACCGAAATAGCGTGCTGTAAATATATGATAACGAAAATGTTTCTTCGGAGCTCCGTTCACGACTTTCACAACAAAATGGTTGATCGTTGCATTTGACAGTTTCGTAACCGCCAATCAGGTGCAGGCTAGTGTTGCCAATGTTAAAATTTACGACTGCGTTCAGAAATACCAAGCAACCAGTGTAAAAATTGTTAACGAAACTGCTTGTAACGAACTTGTAAAATATTGAGACACGGTAATCAAACTATTTTACTAGACTATGTTATTATAAAAACACCAAATAAACAGAGATTTAACTACTAGAGGATACGTTTATCACATTAAATACAAATCACGCGTAATAAATCGAAGTTTATATCCATTTAAACGAATCCGAATATTTTAAGGCTGACAGTGACACTATCTTTTTTGTATAGAAAAAAAAATATTGAGTGACATTATTTCAAATATTTTGTAAATAATACATATAATATTAAGTCATGAGACTATTTACCAATGAATATAATATATTACTGTCAAATACAAAGCGGAGATTAAAAAGTACAACATGTATTTGTTAACTTTTTTAGGGTCCAAATGAACGACATCATTTTTATTAACAAATGTACACTTTTTATGAAAAATACTCTACTACAACTATAGCCAAACGGATTTGACAAACGTGAGTTGGAATATAATTATGATAATATCGATAAACATAAGTTTACCAATAACGATCTCAAAAGAATCTTTTTATACTTAGGTAGGTATAATTGTACAAAAAAAAGGCATTACTTAAATAATAATCATCGTGGAATATGAATTAAAAAGCCATCGAGAATAATATCAGCCAGTACCTACCCATCCTTTCAAAAGGTTATGAATATGAATGTATTGTCCTCCCCGGTGACAGTGGAATCTCTATTGGTCTAGTATCTTTTCAAATTCACTGAAGTGGTCGCTTTCTATAGTAAAATCGTAATTATTTAATGATTCTCTCTTCAAATGATTTTCTAACGACATTTTTGCTAACAAATTTTGACATTTTCGAAAATTTATTACCACTATCATATGAAGGCCAACTTTACAATTTTTTACTTTGAAATCTGTTTATGTACAGGTAAAAAATAACATCTGTTGTAGGGAAAGGAAGAAAGCAAAGGTTTTTAGTAGGTAAGGGTAATTTTATTACATGATTGTGCACCATTTTAGCAATGACATCATCTTTTATCGTGTATCGTAAAACATTACTTGGTTCAATCTATATCTTTCATTTGTACAAAATCTATCATCTATCCTACGACCCCGTTTCGCCATTAATCGGGTACAAATACAGACTCCGATTTCATAGAAAAACTCAATGGCACTTTGCTCGAACTAGGAATCGAACCCAAGACCTCTAGCGTAGCAGTCGCGCTTGGGAGTCACAAGCGCGACTGCTACGCTAGAGGTCCCAAGTTGGGACCACTAGACTAACAAGGCAGTCCACTACGTTATAGGTAAACGCGTAACAGTTACATTCTATACAAGATTTGCATTAAATTAATATAAAATAAATACTTATCTAAGGGTACCCACCATTAACAATTTAAGGTTACATTTTTAATGAAATGGGAGGGTAAACGAAGTTCATTAGAAGCCTGGCGCCAAAGCAACACTCGTAAAAATGAAAAAGGGAGAAAAGGGATTTCACAAAGCCTGGCTCAATTTGGATTTAATGAGCCGCGAATTGGTAATGCTAAACGTTCCGAGAGGGCTTAGATATCCCTACTAAACATAGTTAGGTATAGTTATACTAGGTACACAACTGTACGGCGTTTTGGTCCGATTGTGAAATTGCGCTGTACTTTTAAGCATAATAGGTATGGACTCAATTTGCTTATATTTCTGTATCTGTAAATCCATGTGTAGTCAATAGATTGTTTCATCATCAACCCATTGCATTGTTCTATTGCTGGGCACGGATCTACTTTAGAATGGATACAACAAAGATTAGGCTATAGTCCACCACATTAGCGGGTTCGCAGACTTCACGCATTATCAAGAAAATCTCTTAGGCATGCAGGTTTCCTCACGGTGTTTTCTTTCACCATTCAAGCGCGTGATAATTGAGTATAATACGCGCATGACTCCGAAAAGTCATAGTGCGTGCCTAGGATTGGAACTCAATCCCTTGGAAGCAAGACTTCAAGAGCAGTGGCAGTGTGACCAATGGTCATTATCATTAGGATATAATTGCACTCTAGAATTGATTGTTTAGTTCGTAGTTAATACAGTTGTGGATTCTAAACTCTGTAACCATTAGCTGTTTTACCCTTTGTAGAGTTGAACCTGGCACAAATCCAATTTTAATTAATTATAATTAACCATACAAAAACCCCATAACACTGCTCGAAACCAGCCTTTTTCTCGGTTCCGTAGTAAGTAATACCTATTAGCAGACGAGTTAACCGACTAAAGTAGTCATAGCACCCCATGGACACCTGCAATACCAAAAGAGTAGCTGATCGTATCGATTCTTAAGAACTCCTATTGCAGAACGTCGGAGCGACAGCTACCTTGGGGAACTGACTCTCACGGGCAAGAGTCTAAATACATACCAAGGCGCTTTATAACTAACATTGAAGTGCCTAAGGTGGTCGCCAGCCAGTTCTACCAGCGAATAACGCACCTCTTTTCACACCTCTTTTTATTGTGTGATGCTTATTTCAATTGCAATGAGGAATTGTATTCTGAACCTTCCCCAAACGGGGTAAATTTCCATAGGACCCTACTTAATTAAAAAACAAATGAATTAAGTATACTAAATAGCACCGCAACAGACTCCATTCCTATTTATATCTCCAAACTAGATTTGAATCTTTAATATAAAGTAAGTACTCGTAGGACCGCCTGACAAATCGGGCCTATGGCTTAGTGGTGTTTACAGTGTCTCGGGTTGGAGTGGCAGCAATATAAAGATGATCGGTCGACACGTCGCCTCATGTATAATGTGCATACAAATTTAAGTGGGTGCCGGGTGAGCGCGGGTAGGTGTAGGTAGTGAAGACTCGACACTGACGACTCAACGAGCACATCCTTATGATAAGAGTGAGGAGGGAGGAGAAGGCTGCATACAACACGTGTCCGCCCAGCGTCGCGACGCCCGTCCTCCGCGCCCGACACGTGTAAGTGAACGGTGAACCTTGCTCACGATGCTCTCCTACTAGCCCGACTACGAATTCGGCGTCGTTCAGAGTTTGTTCCGCTCCATATTTACATGAAACGAGAAAGATTTTTGTATTCGATGTAGACAAACCCAGTTTCCGTTTTTCGCTGTAACAAGGAAAATTTTTATACCTAGACGTTCTTTTCATTTTTGTGTCAGTTTTCTCTAACAGTTTTGTATTGATGCCTTTCCTCCTTGGGTGGGAATAGAACCGAACACGCATCGCGACGGTAGGTAGTGGCGAGGTAACTGCTAAGCCAAGTGTGCAGTTGATTAGAATTTACTTCGCAACTTACCTAAAAGTATATAGATACCTATACCTATACTTTGTTCGTTTACACTTGAGTCTTCAAAGGTTATTACTCGTTAGTTATTGGACAGCTATTCTGTTTTAACATTATCTAAGTAAGTAAATATTGCGATAGATCACATAACATACATAAAAGGCTAGCCTGCACGATCAAAGGTTTAATTAAGAATAGTAAGTAGGTATATCAATAAAACTAGTTATCTATTTATAGCTTGGCTTAGCTTATCAATATTAAATTATGCAAAAAATTTCGCTGAGTTGATTTTGTTCTTACGAATTTCCTTTTTCATATAGGTATAGAAATAAAATTATCAACTTTAAACTTTAGTCAGTGACTGACTTGGATCAAATATCGATGTATTGTATATTGATTGATGGCATCACTTAGATATAAAACTGCAAGTTAATTTTGTCATTATTATTAACTAAACTTCTGATTAAATTAAAGGTGAATTGCATTTGAATTAGTATATGAAAGTTTTATCGAATCTTAGACATTTACATTTGGCGCTCTCTGACCTCAGCAACTATATCGGTGACCTCATTAATTTTCAGGATAAAATATATTTAAAATAAGTACATTATTTAACTATATTTTTTAATATTTTTTTCGTATGAAATATATTGGACTGCCTTGAGAAGGTCTTTGCCAAAATAGTGTATTTTTTTAAATAAAAACGTTGCTAAGTTGTCTCTTATAACATGCAACGACTGTAGTAATTATAAATAGTATTACAACGCCAAATATCACGCGATCCCATGTTGAACTTGACCGGTTTTTGATATGATTATTACAAAGACATATTTGAACTTCGTTATAAACCCGTTTTGCAAAGAACCTCAACATGCCCCTTACGGAATAATTCCCTCTTGTAGGGCTGCTTATGTAATAATAAGTCTTTTAGTACATTGAATTCTGTGATGTTCGCAAGGAAGCCTACACGAGTGTTTATATTAACATACAAAGTTTGGATGCTCCCTATTCGAAAGGAACCACCCTTAAAGGGGTGGTGTTATTAGTATAAGCAAAAGACATAAAGTTCCCCCTCCTGACGTGGTGTGCATACAATGGAGTTGGCATTGATTTTGAGTTAAATATCACCCCTTTTCTGACACGGTGCATTGTTGTACATCGAACGTGTACAAACATAGTGACATGAATTATTGTTACTGGTTCTTTTATCATTGGAGTCATTAATCAGCTACAGAATATGCGTTTGAAGGCAGCTTCTGCGGTGTGAGCTTGCGAGTAGCCAAGCCCTTACTTTATGCAAGAACCTCTGAGAAATACGTTAGAATAGATTTTGCTACATACTCGTACTATAATACATTAGTTTAACCATAGTTTCCATCTTTATACATTCACTCAAGGTGCGCTCTTCAACCAATTATTTAGGAGTATGCTGATATGTAGGTACTTTTTAAATAAATATTTTTAGCGTATCTACTTAAATACATTAGGTAGGTACTATAACGTAATCCTGTGTATACCACAAAGCATCGTCATCCCTTGTATTAGGAGTGGAATAATGTTAATAGTAGGTACAACAATTGAGGCTTGAAGTTGCTTGAAGTTGACGTTGCCTCAACTCTTGAATTGTTGCCATTTTTATTAGGTTTATGAATAACAAATTTTAGCTCATACCTATGTACCTACGATTTGGGGATATTCAATTCTTTTCTCTAGCGAAGATAGCCATGCGAGAATATCCTAAGGTCTAGATATCAATCACAACGAAACACGCTACTACGCTACTACGCTAGAGATCTAAAGTTTGATTTAAAAGTCGAACAAAATGTATTATTGCTTTTTATGTAAGTTATTAATCAAAATGCCAATGGACGGCCTATGTAATATTTGGGAACTAACCGGCGAATTGAGCGTAAGGACACCCATGCCTAACTCTTCAATGAGTACGGGCGTGATGATATGATATGAACGTAGGTACCTACAATTATTAATTACACCAATAATTATGTTTTCCCAACAATGTTGGGTACCGATCTATCCTGCATCTATTTCAAAACTGTCATCGCATCACAAAAGGGGTTGCAACTAGAAACGTACATTCAAGAGGCTTATAAAGCAAGCTGGTTATTGTCAAAGGGCTACACCTGAGCAAACTCGGCTAACGTCAAAGAGCAGATTTTAACAGTTTTGTGTTTACAGATTACTATTGACAAACTTGGTTCAAAGCAGGTAATCTTTTATGGGATATTAATGCTCCAGATCCCGCCGGATGTGTTGAAGATGCGTATTCTTAATTCTCATAAAATGCAGTAGGTAGGTACTCATTGCTAGTATTTTATAGGCTTTAAAAAGGTCCGAGTATTATAAAATAATTTTCTCTTGGAAATATTTGTAGAGCCTACCCATCTGTAGAGTTGGGTGACCAATCGATATCCCTCCGTTGTCTGTAGAGCGCATTAAGTCGTCAATCGTCATGAACTAGAATAGAATAAACATTTTGTGTTTGTAACCGGGTTCCTGAAAATGACTAACGAATTTGGTGGAATTCACTATTTAGTATATTGTGGTTTGCCAACAAATACTACAATATTGTACAAATCTACAAAAAGTAAGAAACTACTTGTATAAACTGGCCTGAACACAGTTGGATCTATATCATAACTTGTATTAGGTATTTGTTTTATTAAATAAATTTAAAGATTTATAGGTTCTTACATAAAGTTTTTCACGTACAATAAATTGAATAGACTACTACCTACCTATGTACTTACACACCGTATCATGTTAAAATCCAAGCGATTCATACTCGTAAAATATAGCTCATAAGTTAAAGAAACCTTTATTTAAATTCTCACACGTAAAAAGTATTTAACGTGGCATGGAATGTCGCAATGCTAAATCCCTCAGGCTTACCAAGTCAACTCCGCTGAAAAAAAAAATACAATATGTTCACGGCGCTTTGTCCTTTTATTCATATTTAATCTCCAAAGCGTCTACAAAAAACAATGATTTCACGGTACAGCATTAACGCATGTAGGCATAACAGAGAGGAGAACCAACCCAAAGTAAATACAAGACCATATATTAAAATGTTGTCAATCCTATTTACAGACATTTTACTCTGTGTTTATCTTATAAATCTATTGTGTGCATGGCGGTCGAAATTATGGGATTTTGTGTCAATATTGACGCGAGTCGGGTTTTTCGGTCGTTGCATTTAACACATCCCACCGGTCGTGATAAACGCTTGGAACTTGTAGTGCGCGAGTGCAATGATAGATGGCGCTAGGCGGTGCCCATATTGCCAACACGCTCGTCGCTTAAAGTACAGTTTTCTAGGTAAGTGCGTATCTCCCATCTACTGTGCAAATGCTGTTAGCGCTTCGGCTGATAGAACCTCAGGGTATTCCAATCTCCACTAGCTATTTTAATTTTCTTTATTTATGTTATTTATATGAACCATGCAACCATCAATAGCTATTTAAAAAAATACACTAGAAAGTTAACATAATTTGGTACCTACTCAGATATACCTAATTATCACATTCAAAATAATATTATAATTAACGCGTATTTTGAAAAAGTTATATTTTTAATTTCAGCGTGTCGGCAAGTATTTTCTATAACAACAGTAAATTGCCTATTTTTTGCTGAATTTTTGTTTAATTAAGATTTTCAAGTCTAACTTTGTGTTTTATATAATATATTATATTTAATGATTAACGGTTTCGACAACTTTCTATATATTCCATAAAGATGATTATTTAGAAACATCTTCTGAGTACACTCGGTCAAATTTTCAAGGTAACTTTTAACACCTTACTGATTTTTGCAGGTGGTAGGCACCTACTTAAACTGCAGCTTATACTGTAAATATTATAATTAAATAAAATTAGCTATTAGATTAGATTTATTAATCAACTACATGATTTTATTATACGAGTACTACGCACCTGACCTTTTTGGAGAACTATGTTACAGGAAATCGCATCTTTGTCCGGTTGGATTTTTTTTTGAATCGGTGCAATATTTTCTTTAGATAGGTACTTAGGTACTTTCCTTACTAACACCGATAGAACTTATGATGAACCATAGTAAAACTCAGTTATCCGCTGCCGAATGGCATGACTATCTTTTTACCATACTGCCAAATAAGTAAATAAAATACTTTTATAGAGATACCGCGTGGCACAACGTGGCAGCTTTTTCAAGTTATTTATCTTCAAATAAATTGTAAGTATTTTATATCACTGGTATTAATTTTATCAGGTTTTTTTTTCTAATAAAATAGGTATAAGTAGTAGTTATATCATGGTTATTTTTCTATAGAAACGATTAACACAAAACGTGATTTGAAATCGGCGAACGTACCGCATAAAAATTGCGGATTTTCTTGAAAAAGGCCAGTTTCCGAGCACCCTAAACCGACGGTCATGCATGAAGAGATAGATGAAGCGAAAGTAGTGTGCCAGGATCGTAGCAAGTGGAAATCTATAGTCTATGCCTACCCCCATGGGAGACAGGCTTCACAATATGTATGTATGTATGTGATTTGAAAATAGGTAGGTAGGTATGATCAACTGATATCCGTATAATATTTTGTTTCATACTTCAAAATTTTCAATGATTGCGATATTGTTTTGTGTTGCCTATTTTGATTAGGTATGTACAGTTCCTTAATAAAATAAAATAATGCTCTTTACATGAAATAACAACATTTATATATTCATCTAAAAATGCGCCGAAACTATGTTTACCCTTTTATCGCGTTGGGGTTGATTAATGACTGCCGTTTGATGTTTCACGTAAATAAATGTGAACATTATTTTGTAAATAAAAACTGCTAACAGTTTCATTATTTTATATTCACGAGCAATTATGGAACGATGTATCCGTAGTCTGATATTTTTTATTCACGCGTTGCTACAAAAGTGCTCTATCAAATTATCAGCTGAACGCGGAACATTTAAAAAGGTAAATTAAAAGTCGCGTACCTCGAACAAAGAGTTATTCGGTAAAATGCGCCGTGTCGGCGTACATAAGGCGCGCCGGGATGTCATTAGCGAAAGCTCGGCCTTTCTAATGCCTAACTGCGCACCGCCTCCCATTGTCGCGGCAATAATGAGCAACTAACGATTTAAGCCCCTGCACTCCGTTTATTATGGATTAAATGTAGAGATTTTGATGGAAATATCGGAATCAAGTAGGCATTTCATGTAATAAATTGCTTTCATTTCAATAATGTAAATGTTTCTTAACACTTGGAAACCACTTCGTGGTTGAGGTCAGAAGTCCGAAAAGCCCAAATCCTTAGGTTAGAAATCTGTTTGTCGAGATTTCGCGCTAGGGACTGATATTGAAGCGCATCTGGAGAAACTGGAACATAGTTGGCTAAGTAAGTAAAAAGTTCGTAGCTTTGATCTTATTGAAAACACGTGTCATACTAATCGCCGAGTTTGTGATCAATTTCAAGTATCTAATATAAAAACAAATAAAAGTATTTACTCGTGACACGAAAAGAAGCAAACTAGGCTTATAGCTCATGATGAAGATGTTGATAAGCACTTTTCTGATGTGACGCGCGAAACATCAAGTCAGAATAGTGTCCTGTGTATGCCTTCTAAAAACTAAGAACTAAGTAGTAGGTACTTAGTATGAGAAAATTCACACTTCAAAAAAATATTGACTGATAATTTTGAAACAAACCTAATAAGTACTAATACCTACGTGAACACCGTAACTTTTAATATCAAATATTGATATTGGGATCAAAAGTATAAGGAGTCGTAATAACACTTACTATAAAATTAATAAAAATTCGTAAGTTTAACACAGAATTAAATCATACTTATATTTGATTATATTTAAAAGAAGTGACCAGGCAAAAACAAAAAAATAATAATCCGAAGGAACCTAGTTTTGCTGACCTCGATGAAATAATATTTTCCAAAATCTGCGCAGATGGATCATCTGACGCATATGATTATTAGGAACTTGTCTCTCTATTATAGGACTCGATTATTAGGAACTCTGAATACTTCTTGATCCTTATCCTTTATTATAACTAATTTATAATTCACAAATTGTAATTGTAGGTATTACATTTCTGAAAATTTTATGACACTGTTCATTTTCCTTTCACAAAACGTGTTGTTGTAGCTACCGTGAACATCTAACATCATTTGTAGGTGAGGCAAATCATTTACACTTTGAATGATATACTCGTACTTATGTAAGGTACTAAAGTACTCAGTCATCACGTTTGTTTCACACAAATAGCGTGATTGTCAACAAGAGCCACATTTGAGATGTATCGGAGGGTTGTTTCCTGCGGTGAGTTTAAAGGACAAACGAAATCCCACCTCGTGTTTATATTCGTGTGATTTATCAACGCTTGCGGATCAGTCCCGTCAAGCTTTTAGATGATCCTATAATTAAACAAACTGTATAAATATTGTACGTTATTGCTTTTAAAAAGTTTCGCTACATTCGCTGTCTTTGGATATTATTCTATTATGTTGGTATCAATAGGATACACGAGTTTTATCTATTACCACTACATAACACTCCTTTATTAGGTACCTGTGTTTTGGTAAATGATGGTATTAAAATAAGTTTTAATATGGGGATGTACTAGGACAAAAATATCCATAAGGTGAAGACGATACATACTTGTTGTATCATCACATCAGCTTATTGCCGTCCACTGCTGAACGTAGGCCTCCTAGTTGTACTTATTGTATTACAAATAAAAAGGCAGAGGATAAAGATATCGATTGAACATTTGTATTACTTAGCAATATAAAAAAATCTGCAATATTTAAATAAATTAAGACGTTTCTCTAGTATGACTATGAAATATTGAAAGTCATTCGGAGCTCCGCCATTTTATCTTAAAGGACACCAAAATCCTAATTTCGGATGTTGGTGTCAT
This sequence comes from Subacronicta megacephala, assembly GCA_958496365.1. NCBI lineage: Eukaryota > Metazoa > Arthropoda > Insecta > Lepidoptera > Noctuidae > Subacronicta > Subacronicta megacephala. The sequence continues at coordinate 7,215,971 of OY292513.1, read as the reverse complement.
GATACCGAAAACAGAATTAACTTTTAGATTTTGAAGTTGAAGTCAGTCGTCGAACTTCCGAACTTTTATATTAAAATTGCTTTGGTAATAGTGGGACGAAGGCCTGCTACGCCTCAGCATCAGCTTATCTTCGTCCATTGTTGGATGTAGGCTGCTCCTCGTAAACGTAACAGAGCCCAATCTTCGGCTTTCTTCATCCAGTCACTGCTAGGTGCATTCCGTCATTATTCTATCTGGCCGGTGGGCGCCCTACACTACGCTTGCTTAGACGCTGTCACCACTCGAGGACTTGTTTGCTCCAGCGCGGCTTTTGTCACTTTTCTGACAGATGTGATCGGCCTATTGCCATTTTTAGTCCTCTTCTAACTAAATATTAAACTTTACTAAATTATAAATTGGGAGGTAATCTTTTACAAGCGTTTATAAAACGTTATTGACTCTAGTTTGGGTTGTAGTAGAATCCCATAAAAAGAGACGACGAAGCACTTAAACTGATACAGAAAAGAGAAAAAATATGAACTTCATTTCATAACAATAGGTCGTTTAAATTACGCATATAACAAAATTTAAAGAGATTTTCAGTCGAAACGAAGCGCATAACTGAATAAGTATACCTATATATATTTCAAATGTATTTTTATATACTTATTCAGTTGGGAGGGAGATTTTTTCGTAGATAGATATACTTTTGCCTACACACATTTGCTCCGGGGACAAATGATATTTCATGATATTTTTTATTCTTTCATAGATTCATTCGATAACCTATACAGCACGTACAGAAATAGCACAGATAAAAACTTTATAAGACCGAAGGCTGTCGCAAACCTTTAGAGATGTTCCAACAGTTAGATTTGATGGGCTGGTTTAAAAAATCGATATATCCTACCGGTGCCTAAGTGACCTGTTTCCAGTAAAAATCTCACCCAAACTCAACATTGTACTTGATATAAGTCTGAAGATGCGATTCAACTTTCCTAAGGTTCTTGAATTCTATATTTATTCACAAAGATACGAATTTATAATTAAAGAAAATTTCTGGTTTACTTAACCAGTACACCAGAACTGGTGTACTTAACCAGAGAGACGTAGGTTCAAACCCTGCCTGAGATCGAATTTTTCTTTTACTAGAAATTTTCTTTAATTAGAAAATTCGTATCTTTGTGAAAATTTTGCAATATTTAATGCTAAAAAATAATAAAAAATAAGTTCTATATTTATTGTTAGATTTTGACCTGCGTAGTCGATAGTGGAGTTTACTTTTGGGGAGATTGGCCATCCACTTGCACAGTGTCCATGGACCTACAGATCAATAGGTTATCATAAATAAAACAAACAACCAACAACACGAATTTGCGTGAGTTATATGAATTCAGTAATATAGCTAATCGATATTAAAATATGAACAACTTGAAAGTTTAATTATAACTAATAGGGTGAGTTATTTAGCGGTGGCGAGTTGCCTTTGTGACACTGTCAACGTTTCATTTGACATCGATGTGCATTTACCGGGCCGGGTGCTTTATGTATGTTTGTGAATCACTCTGCTTTTGTAACGACTAGCCGAGCACAAACACTCGCTTGTGGTACACAAACGCGGGGCAGTATGCGTAACAGTATACATAGAAAGCCCTCGTAATGTTTGCCTTCGTGTGATTTATTGGCTTCGTCGGATTTAGAGGCACGCACTAGCAGGGCCCTAGTCTAGTGACTACGCGGTGTAGCGTTACGTGACTATTAGATACACCCCCCTCGCTTGTGGTATTAGGTCGCAAGCTCGTCACGAGTGATTTGTTAATCAAACACACTTTAGGACTCTACCACATTATGAAGATAATTGGGAAAGTTGTAGCTAGAAATGTTATTGTGAAATTTTATCACTAAACATGATTGTTCAATCTGAGTGCCAATCATTTATACTCATCTAGTAGGTTCCTATCTTCCTAAAATGTGGCTTAGAAGTTATCATGTTAATATACAGCTTAATGTGGCCCTTGAGATTAAGGAAATAAGTTACCGACTCAATATTTTTTTCTTATAATCGATTGGCATTATCCTTTTGAACCGTGGAATTATTCAATCAGTGACGGCTCCGCTCTAACCAGCAGATTAAATAAGTATAAAAACAACGTGTGCCGTGATTGTGATTAAACTTAGCATTAGATACTATGAATATGAACAAGGTTATAATTTTGGGTACGTATCTACCTATACCAACAAAATTCCAATACGAACCCATTGGAAGCGATTTCGGTACCCAAACGACGGTTGGCTACGGACAATGAAGAGGAGGGAACTGGGTGTCATCTGCTTTCAACATAATTAAAATCACTTTAAATAATGCCACTAAGCACCCAACCCTGCCGACATTTTATTTTAAAAAGTGCTATTAGCATTAAATTTAGTTTTGCGGATGATTATGTCGCCCTCAGGCCCGGCAGCACATTAACTGCTCACAATTTTTGTGAATTATTGTTCCAACCGTACTCCCTCGCCTTTTATAACACGCTTATACCAATTTTAACTACTCAGGGTGTTAAGTTGTAAGGAGGAATTGTTTCTGAATGGAGCACTGGAGATTTGTTGTTCTGGTGTCAAAATAAATTAAATCAGTTTCGAATATTAATTAATTTGACATAGCGTCCGAGTTAAAATATGGATTATTTTTCCAGTTGATCATACAATTATTATACATACAAAATCACTAGTACTGACGTCTGATTCGTTTTAATAAAATATTATGAAACTAAGCTTTTGAGATAGATTTCATAATAAGTTTAAAAGCAGGAATATAAATTCTCATTCTCAGTCTTTCAGAAACAGCTTGTAACGTCGCTAAGACGCTCCAAAGAAACTACCACGATGAATGTCCTTAAATTGTAATACATTTTGTTTTTAATTAAAATTAAAAAGAACTGTTAAAGCACACGACACATCGCCACCTACCTACACACAATGTACACAAGTACAATCGGAACATAAAGTTCGCTCAGAACACGCTTATCGGCTAAATCGGAGGCAAAGAATCGGAAAGAAAAACAATCGTCCGGAGTTGGATTCTTTTAATTTATCCATCGCAGTTTTAAATCGGTGTTAAGATTCAGCAGTCGTAACGTTTTTTCAATTATCGGCGTCGATCTCTACGCGGCTTTACGATAGCTACCGAGACTCGAACACGCCAACATTTGGTCCCCGTTAAAAGGAAAAAAAAAACTTCCTAAAACTTACGCTTTGCCTCGAACATTGGCATCAAATGAGTTTGATTTAGAGTAGGTACAAAAAACAGTGATTGAAAGCTTACTATTTCATAATTACTTTATTGTAGTGGTAGATATCTGTTAAATTGATACACATTTTAACACACATAAAGAAGAAGGTACCAATTTCGAAGGTTGAAAAATATTGTTTTGTTTAATACCTTCTTTAAATATTTATGGTTACTTAATAAAAAAAAGCAGTCGCAAATAAAATCTGCATTTACATTGACCAGCTGGTAGGTATCTCAACGTTTCTTAGTGAACGGCTACAATATATCGATAAGTAGAAAAAAGCTTTTGTCTGAAATGATTTTCGATAAAAGGGCAGCATTATTGTGATTTCATTAAAAAATGCTCCTATGAGAAATTTAAATACAGTTCTGCAATAAAAACGAAAATACAGTTAAGTAAATAAGCACTCCACAAAAATTACAATCCGGTCTAAAAATGTTAGTTAATAGTTAAAATCAAAATTACAAGCTAAATAGCAATTAAACAAAGCTAAATAACCTGACATTATTACGCATTATAAAGTTAAAGCACCGTCCACAATAGAGCTATAAAAACGGTACCTTCTTACGTATAAACATAAATATGAGTAGTAAAACCTGACCACGCTTCGTGGCTTTTATACCGAAGCACTATCTATAATTAAACAATGGGCCTGACCCGCGCCCTTCCATTACAACCCGACGGCGACGTTTAACACATTCAGATAATCTCACTAAATCGCCATAATCTCAACTCGGGACGAAACTTAATTCAATTCCACGTTAATTTACTTATTTGAAAACGAGAGCACCCGCGATACAGGGTTATCAGGGCCGAGCCCCTCGGGAATTAGGGCCTAGTGGATGATCAGGATAATCTTTTTACGTATAAATCACGATATGAGCCGCTATGACATAATATAAATACATCGTGAGTTAGTTTTTATTAACAATGCTACTAATTAACGTCAGCTTTAACATCAAACTTTGAGCTTTCACCTACTTTATTAGGTGCCTACGGTACGGTAAGGTTAAACAAGGATTGAAAGAAAGTTAATTGCATTATTTAATAATACCTATATTAGGAAAGATAACATTTTTGTAATATTTATTTAGAATCTTGAGAATGTCTGTGAATTTGTATGCACTTTTTTTATTAATATTTCTCGCGACCCAAAGGCATTTTAGAGGTAAAAGGGTCTGTTATTTTTATAAAAAATTCTGTTAATATTAATGTTTAAAATAATAATAACATATTTATAACGACCCGCCCCCTGTTTCGGACGGTTATACAGAATTATCTCATATCGCACGCTTAATAGACTGACCTATTACGGTTTAGTCCTAAGCGATAACAAAACAATTTTAGTATCAATCTCGGATCAAATAAAAAAGTTAAGATGGAACTTTGCGAACAAAGAAGTGAGACCGGCTAAACTATGCACTGCCGTATATAAACACAATTACACGCACACACGCACGTGATACGTTAATGACTTTAGCCACTAACCAATATAGGATCAACAAGGAAGTAGATTTTATATTTCTATCAGATCAAAAAGAAACATGGAAATCGGTTTCAGAATTGGCGAGTATATCGTGTAAATATATAAACATACCTTCATAAAAAAAGAGAACCTCCTCCTTTGAAGCCGGTTAAAAAGAGTTAAGTTTCTGATTTTGAATCTTTATATAGATACATACTTAGAAACCGATCTTTTTTTCTAATAAGAATTTTATTATTTATTATGTAGCTATTCACTTACGTACGGCTACACATCAAGATATACAAATCTAGATTACGCTGGCCTCTTATATAAATGGGAAGCCTATACAATTCGAGATCAGCTTAAACTGGATTTGTATAGGTTGACCTGTAGCTGTTTGTACATGAGAAACTTGAATATGTAATTAATATAAAGTTTAACTTACATTATTATAAATTCACCTGTATATTTTTTTTTATTTATTGTTTTATACCTACATCTTAGTAAGTACTTACGCCTTTACTCCTGACAGGTCGACAAATAATAATAATTATTCGGCTCTCTGTTTATATCTGTTCTATTGTGTATAATAGATGATATTTTCCTGCAAAATATCCGCATTAACCAAACCAAGAAAATCTATCATAGTCTTCATCATTTCTCAAATCTGGTATAAGATTAAGGATAAGCCATAGGTGGGCGCAACTTGACGTTTATCAGAAACATCTATTAATAATGCGTCATTCAGATTTTTTGTTAAGTTTAATGGTATTACACAAAACGAATTTTAAACGAACAGGTGAATTATTATCACTACTTTATTCGGTAGCTTTACTAAATAATGTAACTAATAGAACGATGCCAGATAATAATTTTATGCGTTTGTGCACACAGAAATGATAAATCTCATTATTTAAATCAGTACGACAGATAGGCAAGGAGCTGGGGCGAAGTGGTGTCGCCGTGTATTTTTAGGTTACGTCAGATCGTTCGGGCCGCGGGCGCAGATACGTCGCTATGTCGCCGGCCGCCGCAAACGCCGCTTGACATTAACAAATTACATCGGCTGTCAACTTTCTGAAACAATATACCAGTTGGCGTTTAACTTATCTTGGAACTTTTCGTCTCGTGTAGATAAAATGTTGTAATACTAAAATGTCATTATGCTTGGCCGAGAGGCCAGTACTCGTAAGTCACACAGGAGATAATATTTCATTGGGCGCGGTACGGCCCCCGCCTCGATCGACGCTATCGTTTCAGTTAGTATCGCAGTTACCGAAGCGATTTGTTATGTTATCTCCGTTACTTTGTTTAAGGTTGATAGGTCAACTTTAAGGTATCGTTCACGAAATCTATTCAAACCAATGTAGGTAAGCTTAAATAGGTATTATTTTGTGAGCTCTTTAACTATAAAATAATTTAAAGGACATGAATAATGTTATATCATGTTACCTAGACATCACTTAATATTACTATTTCGTTATGTAGTTTTTCTGTATGAGATATATGACATATTCTGTATGCAAAATTTCCGTGCCCAGTTCATCTAGGTGACGTTGAATATCAATATATAAAGCAAATTCTTAAGAATTTCTTTACAAACTTTGCCACTGTTGTTCATTTCAGTAAATTGTACAAGATAATTATTTGTAAGCTTAGGTATTACAATTAGAATCTAATTACTTCATGTTAATAATATTAAGATTACATAAAATACACTACTACAGATACTAATAAGTGCTAAAATTCTAGTTCATATTAAGGCATAATCAGATGTTTACATATGCGAGGTACATAATTGGCCGCTATTCGAGATAGCAAACACTTAATTAGAAGGTAACCTGCTACCGCTAAGCACTGCGCCAATGTGCTTTATTTACAGCATGATAATGTACTCGTATCGTTTTTTTGTAAGCTGATATTTCAATCTAAGAATCTTCCTACCGATAGATATCGGTATACAGTTTTGTCGGTGCACTGTAAGGAATAACCAAGGCCTCAGCCATGGAATTTAAAATATCAATATTATTAGTCGTTCTGTAAAACGTGAATAATTTAAACGGGATTAAGCTTACCAATCTGACAGAAGTCCACGCAAGATAGCATCGCGGACATTTCACCTTTTACAGTAACATATTACCTTTTTAGACAAACGGTACAAGTCAGCCCACGTTCTTTGACAATCGGTGGGCTCCGACTTAAAAAAACTAATCACACGACTTTTTTATTACTGTTTGGGAGTGAGGCTAGAAGTGATTTGTCCAGGGCAATCTATCATTCAAGCACTATGGGAATAATTAGTGTCAGCGAGCGCATCCGGACGGAGTGCGCGCCAACAATGAGCCGCGTGACGCACCATTCAAACAAACCATTAATAATTTTGAATGCTAGTTTTTCTAAGCCGGATTCACTCTTGTAAATAAATGGTACAGCGGATTCTTAACTACCTACTTACGGAGACATTTTTTACGGCGACGAGCCGTTAGGCGGTTAATGTTGCCGCCGTTGTTGAGAAACTATGACTTAGATGGAATATGACGAACATGCATTGAAAAGGCACGACATTTAGTTTTGTGTTGTCTTTCAGCTACTTAGTCAAAGCGTCAAAGCTTAATGTATGACTCGAAACAGTTAAGCGATTAAAATATGTATTAAAACGGCCGCCCAAGAAATGTTGTGTTTATCGTCCGAATACGTTTGTACTCGAAAAAAATTAAAAATGGTAGAGGGAACGCAAACGGTCACGGTCGCACACCGCGTTTTGTAGGAACCGAACCGGTGTGAACGACCTTTGTTTCGTTCCAAGATATGTTTTAATACGCATTTTAATAAAGCTCGTATTGTTTAGGCAATGGCGGAATACATTAAGCTTGTCGTCAGTAGCATTTGATACATCTTCTCTGTACACATTACTGTTAGTAAATAGCATGTTCAGTTAGAGCAGTTGTGGGTCATAAACTTTATATAAAATGAGATCGAATTAAATTAAATTTAGTTTCCGGTTACAAATTTTTTTTCTATATTTTGTCAAACTGGAAATTTGGAAATTTATAACTTAATGTCTCTTCTAAAGTATGTTTTGTCTTGATCAGATTTAATGACGTTATAGAACATAACACGAAGGTGCCTAGGTATGTACCTAAACATGATGATAATATTTTTTAAAATTCTTACTTGGTATTATTCATGTTTAATGGGCTAATTGTACCGAGGGATGTCAGGACATTGACATCATTTCCTCAGTTCTGCATGAAAAAAATATACCCAGGGACACACTTTGTATAGTAAATAAAAATTAACAAGACGTTGTTCACACGTCATTTAACTGAGACAAAAAAATACAAGTCTAAATTCGTTTAATCAGCATAACAATTTATGCTAATTAAATTAGTTAGCACTGGTCAAGTAATAGATAATTTCGTGTAGTGAGGGTTCCTCACATAGATAATTATATCATAGTACTACTAAACTTTTTATTACTACTTAAAAAATATTTTTAAGTGAAAATAAACAATGATAATAAAGTGATGTAGTTGCTTATATATTCCTATTCACCTCATTTAAGATTTTTTCCCAGAAGTAAAGAAGAAGAAGGAACTCATACGCGAATTACAGCCAAAAAAGTATTTTTTTATCTACATGGGAATCGAGTCTGAAACTTCCAAGAGCGGTGTGGTACCCCATATTAAACTTGATAGGTATTACTGTTTTTTTTTCAAACATATACCTCTTTTTTTCTACTCCTTGTTTTATCTAGTATTTTACTTTTTGCGTTACCGAATATTAAAATAAAATAACAATCTATAAACAACTTACAAAAAAGTTTCCCTCTTTAAAAAACACTTCGCTCGGAGAACCCTAAATGAGAAATAAAAGAATAACAATGGCGATTAACCTCCTCTAAGATATTTTCTGAATGGGCCTTCACTTTGTGTAATAAAGAACTCGTTCATAATTAGCGCTGTATATTAAATATAATGTCTAAAACGTGATAATAAGGAAGTAATGTAAGCAAGATCGTTATAATAAAAATAGAGATTTCTTTATGTGTACCTACAACTAAATGAGTGAACGTCGTCATATTAATTGTGTTACAGCAGCTGTTAACGTGTTCGAAATGCCGCTAGCTTAACAGTTAAGGGCTGTGTCTTTATTTGGGCCTAACTAAATCCACTCTTTACCTAATTTTTTTAACGGTAAGTATATCCAACTTATAAAATAAAGTGTCATTTTCAAAATAATGTATCACATGTGAAAAAATAGATTTCACATCTATACGATAAATAACCGTTTTTTAAAACTTTTGTGTTTGAACGTTTGCCTTAAAAATCTAATGGGTTAAAACCTGGTTAAAACACGAACTTTAACTAAAATTTTCGAAAAAGTATGTTCCATTTGAATATAAATATTTGTAGGATTGGAAATAATTAGATGAACACTGGTAACACTTTGGGGCAAATCTAGTTATGAACAAAGTATCTACCTAATTTTCGTTAATAAAATAAAATGGCTGAGTTTAAGCGATAAATTCTAAAATTAACGACAAAATTTCCTTATAGATAATAATTTGTCTAACTTATCAATCAAACATACACGCAGAAATAAATTTAATTAAGGAATTATTAATAATTTTACTGACGTCCACCGACACAAACAACATCGATGCTCACTAGAAGATATATGAATAAAATGTTATTCCTTCTTTGAGCCTGAATATCAAAGCAATGAAATCCGGGCAGATTTTTTGGTATCATTGGCGCGATTACACAGAAGACGCGACTCCGTCGACAGATTTAACGAGTCGGCCAAACAACGCCCTCACAGATATCTTTCACCTGAATATTTAGCTCTTTGAGTAAAAATAAATCTTTCCGTTTCTTGGAATAACAACAGTGTCAAGTCAACTCGCTTTAGAGCAAAGATTATATTTGTCATCGACGATCGCATTAAGCTCGTTTACGGGGTGTCGCGGACGCGGTAAACGATTTAGTCGGAATAGCCGCCGAAGGCTCTCCCACACACGGAACAGATGTTTTGTCATCGCACCACCTTTCCACTACAAACATTCTCTCTTTTAGCCCCGACAATACAAAAATAAATAAAATAATAATATACTCTTAGAAGACGCCTGTCTGCTACCTATTTATAGAGCTGTCATCTCAGCTTAAAGACCTAATGAGCCGTTTCTAATATCGTGTGGTAGTTATCATTTGGTTTCCCTGTTTGTTCACGTAATTACCATCCACAGTCGGCTAGTATTCGCCGCTCACAATATACAATTTTAAATGCTTAAGGCGAAGTATCTTACTCTCACATTCGAAAGATATATAAGTAGTTTTGCCGCATGTGAGATATTCCTACACGAGCTACAAAGTACCCAGAATCTGCTAGTTATTGTGTACCTATGTATGAGAAGTTGTTCCACGAGTTTTACTCCTGACGATAGAATATAGATCTTGTCTATGAGTTAGCTACTATTCATCTACTGTGAAGACAGTTCTGCTATCAAACATTCAAATTTGCAGGATACGGCACCGGAGGATCCATTAAAATGAATCTCCCTGAAACGAGAAAGCTATCAAGGGCAACAACATACCGTTGCGGAGTCGGCGCCGACGAAAGCGGTGGAGGATTTGAGAAATATTCCGGCATTAGTCCGCCGCACCACCTGTCCGTTCACACTCGACCTCCGGAATTTTTCGGTATTGCCAACGCAAAGTTTCTCGTTAATATGCAAATTAAGAATTATCTGCACGGAGGACGCGGGATTTAGGGTCACTTTCAAATAACGCAAAGTGCGCAGCTAAATGAAAATTTGAACTTCACGCCCTGATTGTACGCGGACCCGTTTAAAGATTTAGCATAATTACGAGATTATATTTTTGTTGTATATGTTTATCGTGGTATACATATATTAACATATATTTACGCGTGAAATTCGTGGCGCACATAATGTAACTAACGAAGTAAAAATTTTAATAATGTGTTACAGTGCTTAGTTAATTCAAGCAAACTATAAAGAAAGACATAAAACTCTTTACTGCCTGCATTAGCTCATTAAGAAAACAACTATTCTTTTACTAAGTATGGGTGCCCGGTGAATATTTAAAAATGTTCCTTTAGGTATCTTAAATTAGGTAACCGTCTAGAAGATTCTATAGTAATTGAGTTCTGTTTAAAGACAAGTTATTTATCTGACATATTGATATGGAGTCCTATTTTTAAGATGGAATTGTTTTGAGACCACGTACCGTATAACGCAGTGTGGGACGACCTCCATCGAGATGGACAGACAATCTTGTAAAGGTTGCTAGGGCTTGCTGGATGCAAACGGCATATACCTAACCGGTTGTTGTGGAAGTCTATGGGGGAGGACTTCGTTCAGCAGTGGGCCTCTTGGCCGATATTTAACTGATGATGGTTTATGTTTAGGTTTTCCGTAAAATTCAAGGCTAGCCTATACTGCTTTTGTATAGCTTGATGTGTAGCTGTGCGTACCTAATCATTAATCTCTAACTACAAAACCCTTTTCACTGATAGAAAGCTACATTTATTATATATCATTACATATACAACGGGATAAACAGGATGGCAAAGTTAGTACCTATAATAATAAATCGATGTCAGTGAAAATAATAATAAAGAAAAAAATATCCAGAAATACAAAAGATCTAGAACCATAAAACGGATGGATTTTTATTGTGAAGTAGCTTAGCAATGAAGTAATAGTTGGCCACAAACGCAGGGCTGCAGCAAATGACCGCTTGACCATAAAGACTTCGCAACAATGCGATGGAGTGTCACCAGTCAATTAATGCCATGCGTGCTGAAACAGATTTATCACGAGCACTTGTGAGGATTCCCCAACTTCACGTACTGTCTTTAATATTAACACTATTCTGCTTTCAGATCGACTGTTTCACCGCATCATCGCACTACAAAAACACACTAATAAGCATACAAAAGGCACTGGTATCATGCAGACAATCTTCTAATTGTTTTAATTATTGTGTACAAATTAAGTTGTATTTGAAATCGAAGAAAACATAATCCTGTCGTTTAATTCATGAGCGCTCTAAATATGCCAACCGACTCGGTCAGCGCTGATTGAAGTCTCGAATTAATTTATATTGTAAATAAAATCTATGAAAAAAAGTCAACAATTGTTTATTTGAAATTCCAACAAAATAACATTTAGTCGGTATGACAAAACCAACGCTGGACAGAATTGTTGGCGGAATACTAATATGGCTTAAAGAAGAAATAAAGAATCGCATAATGTTGTGTCGTATTTGTAATATGGACATCGATAAATCATAGGGAACCGACCACAATCGTTCCGATGACATGGCATGCTTACAAAAAATAATACAAGCCATCATTCAGATGCCCCGTAGAATTGGGTGGGAGCTTAGTTCACCTTTAGGGTTGAAGATAATATTTATAATAATGATCTTTAATACCTATGTTTAAAACAATATTTCTATCATTTTAAGCCTCTCTAGCTACATTACAAGTAATTGCGTGACGTAAATGTAATCTAATTAACTAGTAGAAATACGGCACTTAATTAAATTAGCTATCGAAAAAAAGTACAATAGTTGTAGATGGTAACGTAACTAAATAAAGATCATTTTGGGTTAAAATTCTAATAAATTTATTACATACAATAAACTTATTAGAATTTTAACCCAAAATGACAATAAGTACCGACAAGAATAACTTAATATCAAATTATGTATGTTTTATAAAGGTGATTCATTTTTTGCCAACCATAACAGATCACGATTCAGATACCAGCAAAAGATTTTATACTGAATATTAATATGAAGAGTTGCTTTTAATTTATTTATCTATTGTATTAACATTTTTCCGAGGAAAGACTGGATTTTGATAAATCCTAAATATAAAATTTAAAGTTCCAAAATCGTGTTCGGTTAAAAAGAATTGATAAGATTAATATCAGTTGTTATCCCATATTAAGTACAAAATTTGAAATTATTGTTGTTAAGATTTTTATATGTTTGTTATAGGCTTAAGACATGACCATAGAATTAGGTGTGTTTGTAATACTAGGCCGTTGACAGTAAAGCAGCGACAAGCACAGACAGAGTACAAATATGCCGTGTCTTCACTCGCTTTTCTGCATGAAATTGTACTTACTTATCCACGTGGGAGAAAGGTTTTAACGTATTTTAAAGTATGCATACATTCCCTTGACGATCCCGACTCATTGTTTGTGACCACAGAAAGAGCAAAACACCAACCAAGATGGAGATGTCCAATATTTTAGATGGCATAGCAGTCGCCGCTACGAAATCGGAATTCCTGCCTCAAGGATTCTCCTTAAGTTCAATGTTAAAAAACAACTGTAAATATATGTTAGTAAAGTCCTTATTTCATTGAAATAATCCTTGTACAATGAGACTGTATCGCGAACTTCGAACAACGCTTTAGTAACCAGGTATGCAATAGATAACCATGTTTTATGCTAATCCCATAAACAGAAACATAACTTACAAATTTTCGAGAGCCTTGGTAAACGTTAAAGTTAAATCAAGAGGAAGTGGGCTTTATTACCAAGCACCTACGTCCAAGTGTGCACATAAAATTATGAGCAATCAACACGTAGATTGTTATGTTGACTTTTGCCCGTCATCGACTATTAAGATTTCTTTGTTATAGAAACATGTTGGACTATTTACACAACACGTTGCTCTGAGCGTCTTTGTAAAAATAAGTATTTTTTTCCTGACGTTCTTGTTGGTCAGCATATATCGCTCTCACGAGTTTGAATGAAATCCTCAAGTCACTTAGTGCGATGCGACGTTAGAATTTGCTTTTAACATAATGAATCGTTTTGATAGCTTTATTATACGTACCGAATGCCGGCGATATAGTCGTGTAAAGGTTCAACAAAGGGAGCATCTTGAGGTGACAATGATGCGTGATTGCCGCGTGAGAGTTTGTAATTGAAATATGAACTTAAATACTCAATTCAACATGAGTCACTCCATAATAATCTTGATTGGCCTTGAGAAGTCAGAGTTTATATCTTATTATCTTATGATAGAATATAGAGGACAGATAAAACATTAAATATTCCATTCAATCAAACGAGATTTTAGTTTGATTGAATGTCGAAACCTGTAGCATGTATTGAATATCCGTAGAAGAAACTGTGGTTTCAGTAGACCAGATTCCAATATCTTCGCCTTCCTTCTTTAGGCTGTGGTTTTAATTTGCATACGATGCAATTTTTTTCATAAAAGTGACTAAAACCTGTTCATTTTATGTGCTATTTAATTTTATTGAGCATGATTTTGTTCTTTTTCACTAGTAACCGATGGTTTTACGTAAGCCAGTAGTTAGCTGCGTGGCTTTAGCTTGACTTACTGTAAACAATGTTACTGATGCAATAAAAACCGTGTTCGTATTCGTAAACACAACACTTGAGACTGCGCGGATAGGTTCTACCTACAATGATTTTCTGGGTACGGAGATTAAATTCAAACCCAAGTATGCATGCAACCATGAAGGTGATTGTACATCTGATTTTATTAAATTTTTGAGGTTCACAAAGTTGTCGGTTACAAAGTCATCCAATGTTTTTATGTTGAAAGTTACAGAGATAATTCTACGAGTATATTCATAATTTCAGCAAATAAGTATCAAGTGCAACACCACCAACATAGTTGGAAAAGGATAGCATCATGTAGTGTTACAACTTAGTAATAACAAGATAGTAGCGGGGTTAGATAAGTTTGTGGTATAGAGATGGCACGCTGTCTGCCGTGTCAGTTCTTTGGCGAGAGATTGGCGAACTCACGATTTACTGACAGCCCTTGTCAAAATGACGTTATAGGTAGCACTGTTCTGTGCCAGTAATGACTAGTGGAATATAGCTCGATTGATAAAGAAATTGTTCTAGTAGCCCGTCTAGGTAAATCTACTTAATATTGACTGCCTTATCAGTCTAGAGGTCGGAAAGCTCGAGCTCGTACTGTACTGTGCTGTGCCCATCAGGGTCCATAATTGATCCTTAGTTTTAAGCTTACCATCTGTTTTAATTTGTATGTACATTATGGAATGCAATAAAGAATGAAATTGAATTGAATTGAATTGAATTGAATTGAATTGAAATGATTATATGCATAATTGCTAAAAGAATTCTCAAAATCACTTTTAGAAGGAAATACTAATATTTTTTTTTGTATTTGGATAGTGCTCAAAGCAAGTTATGCAAGATTTGCAGATTTACTACGTATTAATTATTACCAGTTTGGACCATTAATGTGCTGTAAAAAGAAAATTTAAGAAATACATCTGATTTTATGATCTTTCCGTGTAGGATCTTTGATCGTCTACATTCGCGTTATATTCTTTTTCAATTTTGAATTTATACAGACCACTTTGAGATAAAACATGAAAATTTGCAACCCCTGTAGATCGGTTGTAGGTACTTACTTCTTTTATTGTCATATTCGTTTATAAATTTTAAAGATTAATTATATAATGTGTGATAATAATACCTACTTACATACTCGAACAATTAAGTAAATAATGCCTCTTGTCCCCCGGCGAGTAGTGAGGGTTTGCCCTGTACCATCCATTTCAGCTCGAATATCTGTTTACACTTTTCATATTGGTTGAATTGAGCAATATCACGCGAACCAGTACCTAACCTGCATATTGGGGTACTATGGCCACAGTTATTCTCTTATTCGTCTCGTACAACGGAGGGAATTTAAATTATAAATTACTTTCAATAGGACATCATTACTACCCTACCACTAAAACCGACTTCTTGTTTTACAAAATAATCTACAAAACATGCTTACCCTAAAAAGTTCTTAGAGCTACGTCAAATTTTCCTTTGGCTTCACCTAGAAATATGACGAAATAGGTAAATATGTGGTTGAATTAAAACTTTTAAAACAAAGATTGCAAAACTTTACATACTTTCGAACAAACGTTGTGGAGAGTCCTGACTTGGTAGGTATTGCTTACAAATTCCGAGTCTAGTCTAACTTTTCTGTTAACAGTACTTAGAACTAAACATTTTCGTTCGAACTGAAGAACTGAAGGAGCTTATCGAGGATAAAGCTGTCTTGTCCATGTAACACAGGAATCATTATTATGTTATTTTAATTATCTATTGGTAAAGTTTTTGAATCGTACCATTCGTCCCTACTTGGATGGTGTAACATTAGAATTGACAAGCGTATTTATTTCTTTGTTCCTGCATAGGATTGCATTTTTTTTCACTAACTTTTCACGCCTTATTATAAACACTTGATAACAAGAATTAAAATTTATGATAAGTGAATCGTTAACACTTTAATTGAAAGTTATTAACACAATTCGAATGCATGTACATGGTTCAATTGAATTCCATTATAATTCCGTCATGACGTTCTTTCAACGTCGCCATAGGCTGTTCCACGATTTGTTTATTTATATTGTGGTCGCCTTTCATCTAGTATACGTGAGCAAATAATGAATGTATGACATATCAGACGGCGGTGTGACGTCACTCCGGACACGGTCACATCAAAGCACTCTACATCGATGATTTATGCGTATTTTGTTAGACTTCGGCCCAATTACGTTCATGAAAATTTGTGCACTTTCATAATAAAGTGTTTACTGCTGAAATGCTTTGATGTCTAATTGGGCGGATGGCGCGATGAGCTATACTGTGCCTATACGAACGAGTGTAGTGGTAATCGTTGATTGATTTATAGTTACACTTTAAATAAATTAACTACTGGTCAAGGGTACCTAGTCATCATAATGAGATACATCGTAGTCACGGATTTCTGCAGCTACAGTCGTTACTTAGTATACCCACACATAGTTGACACACTCACACGTACTTACATTCATAGGTACATCAAACCTGAGTCTCGTCTGTTGTGTAAGTGAGTAGTATTTTAATCAATCAATTTGTCTTCCGGACAATGAAGTTGAAGTTTAAAGTTATGAAAATATAAATTAATTTCTAACTGATAAGCAGACATTTATTTACTACTAGCTGTGCCCCCCCCCCACCGTATTGCAATGCCTCTTTTTTTCCAACTGGCCAAACTTTCATCGCAGTCGGATGAATGGTATTCAGGATAAATAAGGAAATTTTCATTTTTATATGTTTTGATTAAAATATAATAATTATGTACGTGAGGAGGTATTTCACTGAACTTCTCCTGATCTGCTGGATAGGTTTTGAGTGTGTTTCAGTTCGGATAGTTTAGACCCGTTTCGTTTATGTAGGCGAAGCTGCACATGGGTTGCTAGTATTCAGTGTAGATCAATATGATTATGCTTTGTTTACCTCTAGTATTGATAATATTGATTTTATTGCAGTTCATCTGTTAGCTTTTTAACTTATGACTTCTTTAGTACAAGTTTTATGATGTAATCTAATTTTGTTCTACGTTTAAATTTTTTCATAACAAAATAATGTTAATGTAAAATGGTCAGGCATTATATTATAAGTTGACAGCCATGGTTCTAATTCTATATCATTTTTCTTAACTGTACTTATTACTTACGTTGTTTGTGTGAGAACTTGAATGTCAGTAGGTCAACTCAAAGAACAATCGAATGATAAAAACAAATGTTAGTTTTACCTGGACCGTTTGAAATTGTTTTCGGTAAAATAACCAAGAACAATTTTGAACAATGATGGCTAAATTGACTGATAAACTAATATTCTTATTTCATATTTCATACCGGTATTAGTGTATCTATATTCATCAACCTCATATTGTCATTCTATCCTATTTTAAAAGACTATTGTGACAGATACTCGTATCTAATTATTTAAAATATTTCTTCAGTACTAGCTTCAACAACTTCAGCTGAATCGATGAATGTACCTAAACTGTAATTAATATGAGGTATATAAAATAATTGAAACAGCCAAAATTATTTCTGTATTAAATTTTATTGCATCTATTCACACACCTTTTTGGGGAAACGGTAAAAGACGTTTGAAGCTAACAAAATTAGACAACGTGTAATAATTATTTTAACAACAGTTACTTCGTTTGTAATTAAACAAATTTACATTAGTATTTTCTGATTCTAAAACAGCTGAATGACACTGACACTACAATAATAACATTAAATATGAATTCAGAAATGTATGTGTTGTTTAATGAAAAATATACATTGCCATTAGGTTATTCGTAGATCGCCTAGTCGAATATACATATTTTCGTTGTTTATATAACTACTTTAAAGATTCACGTCTTCCATCCGTACTTTTATTTACATCAAAAGGACTCCTAATACAGAAAATTTATTGCATTTACCTCTCTTAAATACTCACGTTATTATTACAATATATACTTACAACAGTGACGTATGTACAAAACTATAGACTCAATTTTGGACTTTCAGTCTCTACAATATTGAAAAAAAAATACTATACAAAGTTCAGAAAGAAATCGAAGATGTGAATTTACATTCTTTTAACGTTTACAATTATACAAGGCCATTTTTATTTAGTTATGACAAATGCTACGAAGACGAATGTTGTGTTTTTAGATGAAACAAGTATCCACTGTGAGTAGGGCTGGCATCCACAAAAGGCATTCTCTGTTTGGACTACAACATGATTAAAAAGATGAAGGTTGAGACTTTAATTCTCCTCCTGTCATACATAACTTAGGTCATCGTATAGGAGCTACCATCAGCTCATCATTATAATTTTTACCAATCCAGCACATGTTGCATTTACTAATTTATCCAATATCCAAGGTCTGTATAATATTTAGAAGGTACTTATCATTTAATAATGTTTCAGATCTGAGTTTTCATAAACCCAATTATGATTGTCAAATATTTTTACAGTCCAGCAAGTTTCTATATTGAATGTTGCCGTACAGATTAACTGGTAAAATTTCGTTATGGATCCCGACACGTTTAAAATAAAAGAAAGCAGACAATTAGACCCTAAATACAAAGAAAACATAAGAATTTTAGATAAAATATTACAATACAATAAAATTAGAATACTGAAATATTTATTTTTGTGATTAGAAACACTTATGTTTATCATAAATCCCATTCTACTGTCCCAAAAATGGGCATGGGTGTCCTCCAAGAAGGGTTACGCCATAGGATATCTTGTCCATTTGTGCTGGACCTAAAGCTAGTTGGCAAAAAAAATCCGCCGTTGTAAAAATCTCTCTGTCATGCAGGTTTCTATTTATTATTGAATGAATGTATGTGATTATTATTTTTAATCTAACTTTTTTGTGTGATATGGGGTTTTATGTGCCTGAAATAAACGTATTTGATTTTAATATTTATTATTATTATGTTTTGCTTAACCATCAAAGACTGAAAATTTGTGTAATGATTTTGAAAAATCAGAGGTGTATATCTAAGTTTCGTACCCAAAATATTTGCCCATCGTACAAAAAAGTCAATTTCTATTCATCACTACCCGTTTATAAGCAACTCAATGACTTAATCTTTTAAAATAATCACAAGAATAAATATAAATGCATAATTTATAAGCAAATTCTTATTAATAAGAAAAGTTTGCACAAAACAATGGAAACTTTATGCCTAGTTATGGGTATGTTACACAAACACGGTTTGTTTAACTTTAATAACATGCTGCCGTACGCAAACAAAAGTTAACAGTAATGCTAGATATTTTAATTGTGACAATAAATTTTCTACAATTATGTACTACAGCAGCGAGCAACTTTTATTTGGAGTCTAATTATTTTAATTTTGCAGGAAGCCCGACTCTTCCGCATTTCACGATTCGTTGGTCCCACATGGTTAAAAAGTTTTCGAATATACATACTTAGTTAGTAAACGTAATAGGTTCTCTAATTCTATTAATTATCATAACAACCTTTGTTCAATAAGTTACAACTTTTCAGGTTTTTTCTTAGGGTATGGTACTCGTGTTTATGCCAGCCCAACTCAATGGACAATCATTAGTAACTAAAGGTGATTCATTAGAGATAAGTAGGTAATTTCAGTAACGTTTAACACAGACAATCATAGTCTTCTGACTAGAAAATAACTATACAGATTTTCCGAAATCATCAACAAATCTGATATAAATTATTGATATTGTAGATAAAAAAACTTATATTAACGACTCGTTATACTACTGACCTCGTATCAATAAATATTAAAATTCGAATGTTAGATATTACAAGAAACTATCAAACAATAGAAACACTGGACGTAATTAGGCACTAAATATAAGTAGAATATTTGAAATAATAATTTACACTACATACAAATAATAATCTAAAACAGTGTTGTTTATCTATTTATCGGAAACTTAACACATATTAATACCTATTTTTGAATTAAATCACTTCTTTAAAACCACCTCCAATAATAATATAGCAACATGTCGCAAGGTCCAACTTGTATAGCACCTAGTATTGTCGGTCAGTCGACGCGGCGGGCGGTGCAGTGGCGCGGGCGCGGGCGCAGCGTCGACGTCGTTTGCGAGTTGTCAACCTCACGGCGCGGGCGGTGGCAGGTGGCGCACCGCTCGCATGTGTCCACTATCACAAATCTAAGCTTCTCTACCGGTGCATATTAATTATTATCACGTATTTATACGTATGTATACATATTTATATTAGTCTATCGGTATTTACAGGTTGAGTAGACCCTCGCGGCACTCATCGGGAGAGATCGAAATTATTGTCGATGCGCCAACGGCGGGCGGGGGGCTTGTGGTCAGGCGCGGGGTGGAGGAGGTGGTTCAGCCAGCGACGAGGTGGACGATGAGGACGGCGAAGGAGCAGGTGGCGCTGGCGCAGGCGCTGCCAACGCCAGGGAGCGAGAGTACTCGAGGAGAGCTACGTCCGCCGCGTGAGTTGGTGGATATAAGCCTCGGTATAGCTCAGGTCGGCTGTAGGGATGGGCGAGGCGTGCTGCTGCCGCCGCAGCTGCTGACTGATAAAACGCAGACGCCGGTGAAGGTGGCGCTGGTGCTTCGCCTTCTTTGCTCGCCATGTCTGCTAGTGACCATATTCTAGGCTTAGCAGAGGCTGGTGTGCTACCAGGTGGAGCTCGGGATGGTAAATGCTGATATGCTGGGTGAATACGTCTTTCGTAAGGCTCAGGTGATTCGGGTCCGCTGTCAGCACGAGACTCGGACCATTCTGATTCGGTTCTTTGTCCAAGCATATCTAATCTTTGTTGTGGTCTATCTCCGTCTTCGCTAGAGCCCGTTCCCGAGTCTTTTCCATCTAAAAGAGAAACCGTTTTTAGACAATATTTTTTTTACGTTGCTGCTGTACACAGTTTTTATAAAATTCAGTGCCT
Organism: Subacronicta megacephala; assembly: GCA_958496365.1. Lineage (NCBI taxonomy): Eukaryota > Metazoa > Arthropoda > Insecta > Lepidoptera > Noctuidae > Subacronicta > Subacronicta megacephala. The sequence goes on along the minus strand of OY292513.1, from coordinate 7,194,914 downwards.
AAACAAATAATATTAAATAATTTAAGAGACTAAGTAAAATACATACCTAGTCCATCTTTTCCATCGTTACTCTTGTGGTCATCATCGTCGTTATTATTGTCATCGTCATCGACCCTGTTCCTCGGCTCCCAGGTCATCTTGTTTTCCTTCTTGAGGCGACGGCGCGCGTTCGCAAACCACGTCGATACCTGAGTCAGTGTCATCTTAGTGATGATCGCCAACATTATCTTCTCGCCCTTTGTTGGGTAAGGATTCTTCTTGTGCTCGTTCAGCCATGCTTTCAACGTGCTCGTAGTTTCTCTGGTAGCGTTTTTTCTTCTTGCGCCATTTAAGTCCATGCCATACCTACCAAAGAAAATAAACATTATTAAACTGTTAGCGTAAAATAAATTGTAATATATTAGAAAGTATGTTTATTGCTGATATAGTATTGGTACTGTAACTGTGCTGAAATTTTAGAACATAATCAAGCGTATAATGGCAAAGTCCGATTTGGGCGAGATTTCAGATAACGTGAATCGAGACCGCCCCAATCCCTATCGCGCGCCCTCCCGGCCGCTCCGTGATCGCCACACCGAGCCAATGAAAGCGCCAGCATAATAATTGAAATCGAGATAAGCCATCGACTGCTGTGCCAGCCTTAAGCTGCAGCTTATCTCAGACACAGCTACGTACGCATTTGTTGTCGGACCATGCGCCATTATTTGAATTGTATCTTTATTACGATGCAGTATCTGTATACATTCTATTTAAGTTAATTCTCAAAGTGTGTCGTGTGTTTACAAAAACGGTTAAGTAACTAAATAATAATAACTTATACTTTAAGATAGTGAAAATACGGAAGATTAAGGTGGTGTTTTGTTAGATTCCTCGAGTTACGCCTCCTTCTTAGTTCAGCTTTTAACATCTGTAATAAGTACATACCTACATTACTTCTTTATGAGGAGAGAATACACGGATCCGATCTAAATATTTTGCTTTGTATTTGAAAACGTGTATAACATGTGAGAATTGTTGTACAATTTTTATATTACAGATAGGACGCATGGTGCAAACATTGCCGGCACCATATGCTGCTCTGCAATGTTGTCGGAAACTGTATAGGGTGGAAAATAGGGATGAGTACTGAGAAATTAATAAAACTGTCACTTAAATCGCAGAAGTGACGGGTAGCGCCCCTTGTATTTGTGTCTTGCACTCGATTCTGAACCTTTAGCGCATTACATATGGTTACGATTCACGTATCTCTCTCTTCAAATGAACTGGCTCACTCTATTGTTAAGTTCGTTGTTGACTTAATTCTCCTCGATCCCCAATGAACGAGATTCTCGTAAATAAATATGATATAAAATATCTCCTATTTTGTTTCTGTTTTTATAATTGCGCGATCAAGATAATCAAATAGTGTAAAGTCAGTATTACAGCTTATTTGAGCATAACCTATGGTAATAGGACAGAACGTCGCGTACTGGCGACAGAAACTTAATGACACTCACGGAGAACAGAGCTATGAAGTAACTAACATCTATAGAATTGGAGTGACAATACGAAACTGGAGCGCCGTCAAGCTTAGGCGTATTCTACAAACAAAAAAGCTTCATTTATCCACGGCGTGCCACTTTCACAGCATCCGAGCTCGCGGGGGATCGGTCTGCGAGGTTCATTTTTTTATTATTTTGCTACCCCCGCAGCGTGCTTGCACCCCGGTCGGCGGGTGGTTGCGGTACCACCCCTCCCACACCGACGCCTCGCCTTCAATTAAATCCCTATCTCTCGGGCCACCTCATACTTCCTACTTAAACTCATAAAAATGAGATAAACACAAAATTATTGCCCGTACAGACTGTCGTTGTTATTAAAGTAATCCGTCGGTGTTGTGGTTAATTCAATCATTTTAACTGGTGTTCAAAGTGTATTGTAATAATACTACGAATATTTTTTTTTTTTTTATTATGAGAATATTGTCAAAATTTGCTACAAATCTGGATTAGAAAACGTATTCCCCGAAGGCGGGTGTACTAATAATGTACACCCAGGTTTCGTCGGTGTGCTTAGGGAATTGAATCCAGGACCTGTAAAGTAGCAGTCGCGCTTGTGACAACTAGACTAACGAGGTAGTCAAATGACTCTTGAATCGGTAATAGATTATGTAGTAGAACGGCAGGTCGGCATAAAAGCGGGCGGTCCGGGGCGGGCGTGAATGGGAGTCATAATAATGAAATAAAGGTGAAAGAATGAGCCACAATGGCCCCAATGTTTGTTTGGAATATTTGACAGGGTTGATTTGTATTGTAAACCATAATACCGGTCTTAGAAATGTCATCTGAAATCTCCTGAATGAACCACTATTTTTGTGTTAGGCGATTTTATCTTTAATATAAGATCTGGTTCTATTTTTCAATTCTTTCTAAAGCTTTTTTACAACTAGTCTGGCTTCCAGTCTAACCAGATCCGGCTGGGTATCAGTATTTTATCCTTGAAGGTTATAAGGTACTATTCCTAATGTATATTATGGTACGATATAATAGCACACAGCCAAAGCCAAATTCATCAAGACAGAGGTATCCAATATAAAGAACAGAAGAAGAAGTTTTACCACATTTTATAAAGATTTTTCTATGTTTGTTATATTTCAAAAATGAAAATATTCGGCAACTAAGTACAGAAAATGCTAGGTGAATTAGTAATGCGCTATATAATCCATAAAGCTCACGAGGAATTGATCAATTCGATGGGTGGATAATATTAATGAAGTGGCCGAGAAACAATACACTAGGTGGCCACCACGTAAGAGCAAAATCCGTGATAATGGAGGACTTAATGCAAACTAGGGCAAACTGAGGCAATTACTTTCACAAATTATATATTAATTATTCTCTACGTTTGTTATAACGGCCTTATAAGTCTAGTGGTTGCAAGCGTGACTGCTACATGACTGATTGCCAGGTCGAGCAGTGTTATTGGGTTTGGTAAGAAATTCTCATCAGCACTTTAAAGTTTGGATTTGGGTCCGATTCATGGCAATAGGCCCCTATAATGGAACTTAAACATACCAGCGAACTGTGGGTGTACATTGGTTCCACTCTACAAAATGTCTCGGGGGAAATGTGTTACGTTATGTTATTATAAGGAATATCTAATGATTTATTCTAACACATTTTCTACTATGGGAAGAATATTAAACTTAAGCTTACGATCGTATAGTGTTACCGACACCTAAGACATTTAAAAAATACATTTTATAAAAAATAAACTAAAACCAAGAATGGTGCGAACGGCAGGCGGCGCCTAGACATCACTTTAAAAGACCTATGTTAGTCGGTATCCGGTCGCGCCAACACCAGCTCGAATGTACTTGCTGATCTAAAATTTCATTGCACATGTTTCTGTCGTGTTTAATTAGACCGTTTACGTAAAACATCTTACCTACTGTAAGCACGAACACGGCAAATAGAGATTTTTGCGATAGCCTTATTATTATGTAAGCGCAAGGATTGCGTAGAGTTTGCTCTCCCATTAGACGTTATGGAATGAGTTTCTCATAAATTCACGCGTGTGAAGTGTATTGTTTAAGTATAAAATATTTAAATAAGTATGTTAACATGAGCGCGTAATTGCTAATGCTAATGGATGTTGGGATAATACAGAGCCGGCGTACTGATTTACCGGTGATGTGGTTCACTTAAACCGCTCAAATCAATTTACATTATTGGGCTGAGTTGCACTTGTTATTACTAAACACTTCGATTGTTCAGGGGCTTAAATTGAACAGTTAATGATCATTTGAAAATGTGCAATAAAAATATGATTGTATTTGTATTAGCGGCTGACTGATGGCGAATGCCCTTTAATATTTACACAGGTGTTAGGGTTACCGATGGTAGAAAGCCAGTGCGGCTCGTGTCATTCTCTTGTTCAATTGTTCATTATAGCTGACAATCTATTATAATGGACAAACGGTGTCAGACGCAGCGTAAATATATAATGAACCCATGATTTCGTCAGTGTGCTATTTAAGCATATTAGGTGATTGTTTTTAATAAATTTGTGTGGAGCATAGCGTACAGTTATTTATGTTGGGTACTTGAAAGGGGTAGTTCCACTGCGCTCCAAGAATGTATTCCACTGGGCTCCAAGTTTTTATTACGTATATTATTTAAAAAAATATAAGTACCAAAATAGTTCCACAGGGCTCCAAAATAAAATAAGTAGAATCAGCATAAAAAGCAAACCGCTACCGCTGTATTATTCTACCGTGGATTCGCTATTGCCACAATGGATAGCGCTAGTGTCGCATGAATTTGGAAGATAAGTCTCATTATTGTGGATCGCGTACAAAAAAGAACCTGTGATTGGCCGACTGCGCTTACGCAGTATAAAGACTCACAAAGAATACAGGTAAAAGCAATATAAGTCAAACGATGAATCTTAAAAAAATAATTTAGATCAATTTTTCATATTTTTTATATGTTGTGTTGTGATTTGTATCCTAGTTTTAAAAACCTTTCTTATCTGAAACTGTGATTATTTTCTTTGTTCTTTACTTTATTTTTAAGAATATGATATTATTAGATGTGACATTGTGATTGAGACTGAATCGATAATTGATCCCAAAAAAACAATTTCAATATATTGTTATTTGTATTCTAGATATAAGAAAATTTTTCTGATCCTTAGCTGTAATTTTTCATTGCTTTTATGATTTAAAAAAATGTGACGTTGTGATTACGTCTGAATATTTGATATGCATTTTTTCTTTTTTATGATACTTATTTAATATAATGTTTGATGCAAATTATTTTTTTTTGCTAACTCTACCTACTCGAAATTTCTTGGAGTGCGGTGGAACTAAAATATTAAATTATTTTATTGCTTAAAAATTCTTGGAGCGCAGTGGAATCAATGTATGAATATTAAAATTATGAGAACAATGGGTTTTGGAGTGCAGTGGAACAACCCCTTGAAAGTTAAATTATAAAATTGAAAATTGCATCAAACCTTCGTACCTATACCTAATAATAAAAAGCACTTGCTGTTCGTTAAAAAAACTTGAAGATGGCTAGACCAATTTCGAGGAAATTATTAAGAGCAAGTGTAGTTTTCAAAACATTTAGAATTTTGATTTACGAGTTCATACACTACGGGAGTTTCAACTCTATATAAGTAGTTTTCATAAAAAACCTAAGGACGTTAATTCCATTTTCTTCAAAAGCCCATTTCTGACAATGCTCCATTGCAATATTCAAATATCGAAAATAATAGTTTGGTCCTCCGGCTCTTTTCAGGTGTAAAAAAAAACTACTTATTTAATTTGTCTCGTGAAGGTACCTACTATGAATACCATGATTATAATGATAAATAAATTGATTTAACTTGGATTTTTTTTTATTCATGGACGAAGCACGAATTGTGCACGATCTGTGCCGCAAGACTCAAAGAAAATCTTTATTCTAAATAAATCTGCATACAGAGCAATGTTAATTGCTTCGGTCTCTACGATACCTATTATTAAATAAATTTGGTATTAGGTACTATTATTAGATATATTTTACCAGTTAGATATAAAATAATTGTAAAATACAAACCTTAATAACTACATAACGATTGAAGACCTTCAGCAAAGGACACGAATGTTTTGCACCTTAATTTTTTTTTAAAGTCATAATTATATCTTCTACGTACTTAATTATGATTACTAATTTATTTTAAAAAAATGTGAATCATCCCGTTACATGAATATGATCTAGGGAATGAATCGTTACACTAAAAATGTACCAGTTACAATTGGATCTGATGACCTAACTTATACAAAACGGCGTAAAAGATTACAAAATGGAGACTGCTCGAGACAGTAAAGGTCAAACAATGTGTAGTCGTTGTAAATGTGCGTGGTATGTTTTATGTACCTAGATATGTATGATTGATCTACTAACAGTATTATTATTTTAAGCAGGTACCTATTTTTACTATCACATGCAAGGTAATGTAACAATACACCAACAAAATTTATGTGTGAGTGATCATACCGCCCCAACTAATATGACGTAGTTTATAGACAAGTTTACAAGGTATTGTGTTTCTCTTACAGTTTGAATTTACCAATGACAACTCCCGCACCCATATAAAATTACACGGTGCCATATTTTGAGTTAATAGATGTAGATACACCTTTTTCTTACGCTTCACAGATTTCGTCAACATTGTAATCCACCAACTATGAAATTTAAAAGACAAATTTAATACACGGTGACAGTTTTTTTGTCTAAAACTAAAAACGAATTTGAGATTGTATCCTATGTCGCTATATCATATTTCTTATGTCAATTCAAAAATATTTCATAGGTACGAACTCCGCTATCAAGTATTTGAGTTTGAGTGTAACTTAGGATCGCTATTCGAGGATTAAAGACATTACAGGTTGACGGATATTGTTAAAGGTACTTTATTGACTTACTGTGGGCCTGTGGATAATAAATATGAAATATTTCAGAAAAGAAAGATAGTTTTCAACAGAAATTTCACCTTTCATGCTACTAGTAAATTACCTACCTACTGTGTTCGTAAAAATGATATCTGATAAAGCTAATTATTCGTCGTCGTAATATAGAAATGGGCGCACGCAACGACCAATCTCGGGTTATGGACGAAGTTTTAAAAGGTACGATACAGGTCCTAAATATTGGTGGGTAGATAGGGAGGCCGGGGGCGCGGCACGCCAAAAACACATTACGAGCCGGCAACGCGCTATTACGGCGAACCGCACGCGTCCATGGTACCCGATAGCTGCCACCCGAACATGCTATCCGACGACTAATTGGTCAGCTTCATGCACAAAAACCCCTAATAGAAACAACTGCGGCTAGGGGTAGCCGCTTTACAGCCTAAGCCGTATATGATCGCATTAATCGCAAGGCACGACTGTTACAATCCGGTGTATGTGGCTACCTAACGAATATTTTCGGCGGTGGTTGTAATGAGGGCCAATCGTTACGTAAGCTGGTATAAAGGGCGTGTTATCTACAGGTTGGGCGGTGCATGTCACGTGACAAACGAAGCGTAAACTCACCACCGGTACTACGGTTGCGCCATCTTTGTTTTTGTAACAAGGGGTAAAGTTTTAAATTGCTTTTATTTTAGTTTCATATTACCTGTCTCATTTCCTGTTAAATGTAACGTAAGCACCTACCAATACAATATTATGTATACATAGAATACCTTTGACTTAAGCAAAATGACATAAGAAGATTATTTGGTAAGATGTGATTTATCAGTTATAATCAGTCATTTTTATACACTCTTTAAAACGTGTTTTGGTCTTAATAAATTACTCATCCATAACTGAATACATTTTCTCTTCAATTGCAGTCCAATGAATAGGTATCATTCTTGCTTTAAATCATTCCATAATTTCATTTTTTCTTGTGTCGAGACTAAACTTTACAAAAACAAGGCATAAATTGTGTTGTTTATCTGTGGCAAATTATTTTTCTGTTAAACTTGTGTCTTGACCCTGCCATTTGCGTAGTTGATAAAGTATTAATGTTAGCGATACAGTTATACAAAGCTGTTTTAATTAATTTAACTATAATAACAATAATATTGCCGTGCGCGTATGCAATTAAAATCAAAGAGAGTGCCAGTAAATCTGCCACAACAAGATATTGAAAGTAATTTGTTGTAGAGATTGCTGAATAATGAATTGTAAAAAAAGGAGGTTACTTATGTATCATTTGATATGTTGAGTTATTGTTTTTATTTATGGTGCTGCTGGTAACAGACTTGAAGATTTAGATGGAATCGAATAGTAGGTATTGTTGTATAGCTGAACGGGTATCAACCATTACCACAGAATAGCTAACAGATACCAGACAACATACCACTCAAAGTCTTCATAAATGTTCCAAACTTTAGCAGTTGACTATTGGATACAAACAGACATCATTAAGCGTTTGGGTTGCTGCGTATTAGGTAACTAGAGGCTTCGAATTGAACATGGACACTTTTGAATATTTGCAAAGCCTACAGTTAAGTTGTGTTTGCACATTATATGATTTGAGTCTATAAACACCCATTGACCTTGTCTTTTTGTTAACATACGGTGCCATGTTATAAACATACAGTTTGTTCGAAATAAGTGTGCTTGTCTGAAGTTAGCCGTTCCGAACTACCGCTCTGGTAAAATCGTTTAATTAATTGTTTTTGTACATACATATCGAAATTAGTAAAGAAAATAATCAGAAATGTTAAATCATGACCCCAATTATCTTGACAACGACTCTTTCTATTAAAATTTACCACTGCCAAACCACTTGCGCACAACTTCAGGCAGGTTTAGTCAATTCGAACAAACTGTTATATGAAATCAGTTAAAAAAAGCTGAGTCTGCGTTTGAGATGCTGTCTTTATTCTAAGTATACTTTTTACATCTAAGTATGTTTTATATGCGAATGTAGCAATCGACCGCATTATTCTTAACTATTTTAACACACATTAAGTTATTAATTAGGTAAAAACGCGAAAACCAGAAATAGCTGTAGTACATATTTATTAAAAAGGTATGCCTATTTGTTCGTTCCTGTTCCGGTCAGCAACATTAAAGAATGTTATTTTAATTACATTTTAGCTTATCAGAGAGGGCTAATTTGTTATTATAATAGTTAGTATATTTATAAAACTGACCCAACTTTGTGCTGAAATTTGAATGAATTTATTTTATGTATTATCTATTATTATTTAGTTAAGTTTCTACTCCATCCATTTAGAAATAAGTCCTACCTATAAGCTTGTCTATATGTTTACTTATCCATACATTATTCTAAAGATAATTGTGCTGTTCGTAATCGCATCACTTGACTCATCCATCATACAAAAATCCCGTAGAAAAAAGTACTTTATTATTTTCAAGAGAGGGTAAACAGAGGGTAAAGAATGATTTCTCAAAAAAACCTGAGAAGACAAACAAGTTGTACTACTGTACTACTTACTTACATAGAAAGCGATATCCACCTACTACTAGCTGTATTCAACCCGATTTCAGTTTTATAAATTCCATAGACAATTAATTAAGTGTACCGCTATCAAATTTATTGGGTCTTTGTTTTAAATTCACAAGCGTCACAAAACCTCTTATTTTTATACAGGTTTCCCACTACATTAAACTAGCATTGTTATCTAGAGATTAATGTGATCAATCAACTTATGAATTTTATCAAAATTTGAACAACAAGTAAATATGAATAGCTAATGTACTTGTATTTGAATCGGAGTGATTTTCAATAATATTTATTTCGGTTTGTAGATCAGATCTTAAGGACTTTAACGTCATGTTACATGAAGAGTAATGGAGTATAATCAGGTATAATTTGCGAACTGTGACGTATACTTATGTTTTACGATTCACATATTATCACACACATGGCATGTGTGTGCTAAACTTAATATTAGTCTATAGCACTCTGCGTTAGTTTTTCTATAATAATAAATTACATAGAATTAAATTTTTGATAAGAAAAATATATTTAATATAATATTTTTAATCGTCATGGAATTATCTGGTGAACAATGAATATATTATGTTTATCGAAGTTATATTATAGAAAACAATTGATAGCAATTTCTACAAGGACTTTGATATAATATATTATTAATATAACATTAAATATATTTGATAACATTAATGCTTCTAGAAATACTTAAATGAGTTCATATAACTTGCTTTTGTTACATGTACCTATGTATTGAATATACCGATAAAACAATGCCTGTAACATTTAAAATACATTTATTACATGTAATGTAAAGAATTAAATTCAGATACTATTTAGAGCAAAAGTTTGTGTGCATAAATACCCACAGTAATTTATGGTAATGGTATCCAATCGCGAAGAACAATAATTTTATTAAGGCATCACATTAAATACTGTGCCGTAAGTTGATTTGCATTACACAAAATAATACCACACTGTATTGTATTTTATCGGGACGATAAACTGTTATGTTTATTTTGTTGTTGTAAATTTGTTTACGACCTCCCAAAGACTTATCAATGCTCAACTCTCACTAGGAAGATGTCAACACATGCTATTTATCAAACGTCAATCAACTGTTGAACATTTACCTACATGGAAGTGTAAAGGCGCGGATAGATCACACATGTCTAATTGGACATTCCAATGGATGATGTATTATGCAAGCTGGGTGATACACGAGAGGGTACTTGATGTCTATATTTGAATACTCAAATCAGTCTGGCCATGTTATGTCCTAGTAAAAGATTTACGGGATGAGTGATAGTGAAACATAGGAGTTCAAGTTTCTCATAGAACATAGTTTTTACGTTAAGTTAGATCTCTACACACCGTCTTTCATCGATCAGTAAATTTCCACTGTTAAACAAGCTATACAAAAAATATGAAAATATTACAGTTCCCAGGGTCGTTTCGAGGATTCCATTTAACACTTTTGTTCATTTAACTTCATCAGAACGTTAACACTTAATCAAAATGAACACTTTAATTGAAGTCGGAGGGGAGGACTATGGAGGGATAATAAGAGATTAATTAAGATAGAAGGAGGTGAACTTTTATATAGAGATTTATTTCACCCCGGAACCTGGAATTTTTAGTTTCGCAAAGATCAGTCTGTCCGTGCCTTAAGACGTTCTTCGTTTGTCGCTACGTTGTGCGGTGGCGCCACTGACGGCCCGATAGTCGCATTGGACCTCACAAGACGCCTTATGTAGAACGTATAAACTAGTGAAAATTAAGTGTCGTGACCACGGTTCACTTGCTATCAGAGGTCACGTCTTATTTTATTACTGACATATTATTAATATCGATGAGAACATTGAATTTTATACGGTGCGCAAGCATTGTTTCGCAACAATTCCTAAAATTTTTGTTATGTAATCCTACGCTTCGTGATCTGTGAATATTTTACTGGTCAAGTTGCAGTTTATCAGGAATCATTTTATCTACTTATTTCGTAAACTGTATTGCGATGCTAAGTAGGTAACTAACCATGCTTTAATGTTTAGGTGTCATTTTATGTATAACTAGCTTTCCGGCCGCAGCTTCTATTACATTTTTTTAGGGATCTCTATATTTTATGAAATTGTTATATAGCCACTTAGTAAAGATGCAGCTTTGTAATGGTGAAATAATATTTTAAGTCGGTCCAGTAGTTTTTGTGTGAAAACATTAACAAACATACATAGGTATAAAAACACAAATATTTCCTCTTTATAATATTAGTTTAGATAAATAATCAATGATGTACCTACTAATAATAATTAAGGGCACTACATTGGACAACGAAACTCATAAATAGGCCATTGGTATATTGAATTAGATTTATGATTTCTCGTCTCACTTTATTTTATACAAAAACTATTATCAACCGTGTACTTTATTTATATACAAGCTTTCATTGAAATATTAACTACGTACAACAATTCTGTGCATTCTGAATAATGAAGGAAATTTTTCACTTAACGGTGAAACTATGTTTTTTTAATTACTTCTTTCTTTGTTTAGATAGGTATAGGTAAGTATAATTATGTATACAGTTTCCATTTAGTACCGTTAGGAGGTTTTTATTGAGTAAGAACGTGGAAATTAATTTCATAGGACATCTTCGTTAACTGAAATAACATAGTCGTAGGTGAACTACCGTGTAATGCCAATTTCAATTTATGAATTCGAATTCACACAGTGAGCATTAAAATCTAAATTGGTTTCTGGTGTTCATACCACCACGCCTGTTTTCCCCGAAGGATTAGGGAGAAGTGTACTTATGTACACCCGCAGTTCGCCGGTATGTTTTAGGTCCCAGGGGGCGAGCCTATTGCCATTAACCGGGCACAAATTCAGACTCCGAGCTGCTACTGAGAATTTCATAGAAAAACCCAATAACAATTTGCTCGACCTGGGGTTCCAACTCGGGACCTCTAGCGTAGCCATCGCGCTTAGGACCACGAGACTAATGAGGCAGTTAATAAGTTATGGTGTTCGTTATAACAAATAGTTGATACTTGCTTCATTACTTGAAGGTACCCGGTAAATTTTTTTTGTCGGTAAGATATGTTTTTTTTTTGCGATCGGGTTGATCCTGGTTGTCATATAAATCGTAACTAACTAATCCAGCTATCTAATTATTGGCCAATGGCTGTCGTTAAGTCTAGTAGCATTGCGCTTCATATCAACAGGAGCAAGATAGTCAATGTAAATAAGCTGTGGCTTGGATCATCATCAACCCATTACATTGCCCCACTGCTGGGCACGGGTCTCCTCTCAGAACGAGAGGGATTAGGCTATAGTCCACCTAGCTAGCCTACTGCGGGTTGGCAGACTTCACATTCCATCAAAAAAATCTCTCAGGCATGCAGGTTCCCTCACGATGTTTTTCCTTCACCGTTTAAGCACGTGATAATTAATTATTAATTCGCACATGACTTCGAAAAGACCAGAGGTGTGTGCCTTCGATTCGAACTTTGACTTGGCAGTACAATGGTCATATCACAAGACTATCACTGCACTTGGCTTGGATGTAGGTTGCAAATTATTGAACTAGTTCAATGATGACCTCGAGTAGTCAAGCTACTAGGTCTAAGAAAATATAGCTTCAGGCTTGTACAGTATTAGAAAAGAAACCATATTTTGCCACGCCTTGTACTGAATCTGTCTAAAATTTAAAATGCAATATTTATTCTGGAAAGATTTGCTCTTTAAGATTGGCCGCATCGATTGGTGCCATAAAAATATACGGTACCTACCTAGTTATTTCTTGGCTGTTCTCTTTGTGTCAGTTCGATTTTCGGTTAGGTCTAGCAATATTATTTATTTAATAATTAAAGAATTTTTGCCCAATAGAATAAAATAAAAAAATCTTGGTACTTTTCAAGGTCTGTTACTTTGGTTTTGTTTACTGACAATTTGTTTGGTAATAGTAGCAAGATATACTTTGTGGTGTCTATACGAGCGTTTTTCTGCTAAAAGGAAAATCACAATACTAATTATGTGATAATTTTGAGGTGAAAGAGGCAGAGAGAGACAGAGAAGAAGGGAGAGAGAAAAGTAAGCCTTTTCTCTCTCCCTCCCTCTCTGTCTCTCTCTCATATAATGTACGCCGGTACGAGAACGACGATAAAGCAAAGTGCTATTTTCGTGGGTGCGGGATTTTTAGGGTTCCGTAGCCAAAGGGCAAAAAACGGAACCCTTATAGATTCGTCATGTCTGTCTGTCTGTCCGTCCGTATGTCACAGATTTTTTTCTCTGAAACTATAAGAGCTATGCTGTTGAAACTTGGTAAGTAGATGTATTCTGTGAACTGCATTAAGATTTTTACACAAAAATAGAAAAAAACAAAAAATTTTGAGGGTTCCCCATACTTAAAACTGAAACTCAATTTTTTTTTTTCATCAAACCCATACGTGTGAGGTATGTATAGGTCTTCAAAAATGATATTGAGGTTTCTAATATCATTATTTTCTAAACTGAATAGTTTGCGCGAGGGACAC